>JAUZST010000614.1:4039-49749 GCA_034779995.1 Parotocinclus haroldoi
ACACACACACACACACACACACACACACACACACACACACACACACACACACACACACACACACACACACAAAACGCAATGTTAATTAGCACCATATCAGTCAAGTGGTTGGAATTGGAACATATACCAACATAAAGAAAAGGACTAACAATATAACCTTTGCTTATAATTGTTGTAATAACTAAAGTCAAAGGAACATTTCCAGTTGGTCTTTGCAACAGGCTGATGAAGTGAAGGGTCTTGCAATTACATTTTCCTCTACACATTTACATTTGCAATTGTGGATAAAGTCCATACGCACATTAGAGTTCTCTCTGCATTTTCTTTAACTTAAATTCAGAAATACGGACTTTGTAGTGGTTTCAAAAATATTATTCGGATATATCAATGGGAAAATATTGTCTTTTTTTCTTCAAGATGATTTATCTGTGCTTTGACGCTCGTGTGTTAGTTTCCTATACCAATACACAGTATTCACTCATGTTGAACAAAATCTATCACGCTTTAGAGCAGGTTTCTTTTTTACGCATATATATTAGCATGCCCATCAAGACACCGACACATTAAAGAAAATAAAGCATCATTCAACATGCAGATTGACTTAAGGCTTGCCAGGGTGAATATGAGTTCCATTTTAATGGTCAGATAAATATAAAAATGGCATTATGCATGTTATATATAGCAGATCCTTAAGAATTACCTTCTCACATGACCTCACACTCTTAACAAAGCTTCACATGATTGTATACACGATAAAAGTGATACTGCTAAATTACTAGGCTAACCCATCAATATGCTGTAACAGTGATCTGGTCTTTTTTATCTTATAACTCGTACCAATACTCTGTCCAATATTTGAGCATAATATTCTATATTCTGTAAGTATATCATATTCTTATAACATAAATAAATACAATCTGATACAGTTTTAAATATATAGTATAATAATATTAATTAATATTGTGCTTATCCGCATTATATAGATATGTAGTTACTATATAATATTTTTTAAACTATGTGTATATATATAAAACATACAGGGTGAGTCAAAATTTGTATTTTTTTATTTTAGAAACAAAAGGGAACATGACATATCTGAATACCCCAGCAAGTGATGTGCCTATATTTTAGGCTATGTCCTGAACATGGCCAGCATTTCAAAGCCACCATACTGGATCAAGGGCAAGATTTTCCAATGGGAAGGTGGACATGTAGTATATTAATTAAGACTTCAATAGATGTCAATAACTGACAACCAGACAGATCACCAATTTCATACAGCACAGTTGTATTTCTTACACAGCCAAATACAGAGAAACTGGGACTGTGAAAGACAAGCCATGTAGTGGACGTCTGAAGAACAGTTACCAGCGAATAAACCTCAACAATGGTTTGGGCAGCTTTTCTGAAAAGTTCATGATGTGGCACGCAATATGTTCTGTCTTTTGACTCACCCTGTGTCCTGTGACTTTTGACTCACCCTGTATAATACTTTTTTCTTACTACCCTTAACCCCTTACATGATTTTTCCAAGCATTGCACTGCCACCATAATACACTGTGCAAAAGACGAAAATCGTGCAAAACAAACAGCTGTAAACTAAAGAAGCAGAGAAAAGCACTAAGCGAGCCCTACTCCTAACAAAGACAGCAGCTCACGGCACAGCCGAACTCTCACAATCCATTAAGACAAGGACATTTTTAAATCAATTTAATCTTGTCATCTTTGATAGACGGCATCGTGGCGTCTGACATGACACCTTCAGTCTGTGTCTTGTGATGAAATCCTATTTTGGTTGAAGTAAAAGTTTTGGAATCCTGATCCAAAGAGGGAATTGGGCAGATGGGCCCTTTAGAGCAAATGAAAATTCCTACTCACAGATCAATGACCCATAAAACCCTGCTTGTTGACTTTGATGATAGAAGGCTGCACTAAACCTGTTTTAAAGCAGTATAGCATATTAGAGTTCCCATGAACAAACTTAGTCTTCCCTATCCAGCAACAGCCACCGGTTTAAAGGTGAAGACCTGTGACTGGTTCATGGAGGATATGTAAACCTAAGAGCATTTTTTAAGATGTTACTGCCTTATTCTGTAGATATGAGCGGACACGCATCTACAGTTGACCCAGATATGCTTGCTAGAGCATCTGGCTATGGTAATGAAAAACACAGTTGTAGCACATTGTCTTGTACTTCTATAAATCTCTTGCCATGTGTGCAGCACAAGTAAGTACTTGATGTGAAAAATATTCTTTAGTTGTATACTTTTGCAGACTTCCAGACCTTTCCCAATGTTACCCTATTCTCAAGGTCTAATCTTGCTTATGCTTTCTCCCATCCCCAACACATCAGATATACACGTTTTTTTTTAACCGGTGAGTCACCCAACATACAGTATAGACTATGTTCACTCTGCAGATGCAGACCTGCAATGCGAGCTCTGACTGAGCAATTTAATTGGCATTAATGCAGCTTTTCTGGTCAATCAAATTCCAATAAGGTTGTTTGGGGTGATTTCTGTAATGTAAAATATTCGGAATTTAAACGTATGTTATTAAAGGCATCGGGAACAAACGTTCTATAGGCCACATTTTCTGTATGTAAATACCTATTTAGAGGACTTTTACTTTTTAAAACATAATTAATTAAATATTGCATATTGCAGTATTAAACATATATGGCATGCAGGTAATTTGGGCAGAAAATCAATTCAGAATGAAGTACTTGATTTTGCAATGTGAACATAGCCACAGAATTTTGAATTGAAGCACTTTTTCCCAGAAGAATACGCCAGTCTAGCCCACATGTCCCAGCTCAATAATGTATTTTAGAGCAGTAAGGGATTTCGGAACGAAACAGCATAAAAATGTCAATCTAAACAAACAGGGATGTAAAGCATTGCCATTTGCTTTAGTTTCTAGATATAGTCACGATGAGGGTGAAAACAGGCAATGAGATATAGCACCAGAGGAAGTCGAGTTGGACGGTGACCCTTTTCAAGGAAGCACTTTGACGGACATGTGGAAATGGCACTGAGGACACGAGGGAACTCACAAAGAAAAGTCTCTTCGGTATCACCATTTCAAAAAGCATGCAAATTTAAGAGAGAAGAATGTCTGGTTGTTATTTGTAGATGAGGTGCCTTGTTGTATTAGAAATTAGTGACAGATTTTCTGCGGTGTGCCCGCTGTTTTGTTCCCTCAGTGATGCTGGAGAAGGTTAACCCAAGTCTGAGGACCACATCGTGTACATTAGCAGCGGTACCTGATTTGTCAATGTATGTCTGAGTTCAGCCAACCAAATTGTATTGTGATATCGAAATGTTGTTTAAAGAAACCTTGGCTCTGGTAGACATCTACAGTGAGGGATTTAGTCAGCTTGTTAAATTAGTATCACCAAGTTCACCTAGCTAAGGGAGCAGGTTAGCCAGGTTTTGGGCTAGGTAGATGTTTCTCAGCTGTGGTAGCTGGTCACAGCAGCCTGTTTCTGGGAGAGTCTTTGCAGCTCTTCCCTGATTGCCTTGATGAGTGAGGCTGAGGACTGTACAGACGGAGAAGATTCTACAATGTCGGTGTAGCCTGCTGTGGGGGAGGAAGGGTCTCTTAAGGATGACCTGGGCATCTGGAACACTGGAGATGATGAGTACTCTGGGTATGACAGGATCTGCTGCAGTAGATGGAAAGACGTGCAAAGTTTAATCTCTAGATTTCAGGAAGAAAAGTAAGATCTTGTAAAATCTTTAATTGCCCTTCACAGATCTTTACTGTTGTTGGCTATCATCCATGCTTTATCTACTGTCAAGGAAACAGCGAACACGTTCTTACCATCCAAAATGTGGTAATTTTCACTATCACATTCCCTGTCATCCAACTACGAGGAAGTATGTAGAAGCCTAAATAAATGATGCGTTCTCTCATAACTATACATAACATCATAGAACACAACCTAAACTCGGCATCTGAAATGGCACATACTAAAAGATTTCAAACAGTGATAGAATAAACACCTATCACTGAGTAGCACCAACATACCCAACAGCATGTAATACCTCCGCAGATTCTGATGAGAGTTTCTGGGATTTTTGCTACTGCTGTTAAACCTGTATGAGTGTACTCTTCAACAGATGCAAACTGAGCTACTAACTTTGCAATATACCCAAATCACTCCTTTTTGCTAACCGTTAACATTTGCTTTGTAACCAATTTCATTCACTGCACTGTACCACGTCATGCTTAATCTACGAATCCCATCACACACCCCACATACACCTGTATTTATAGCCCGATCATCCTTGTGCATCTTGACTGCAAAATGTCATAAGGTGACATTTTTTTTTGTCCGGGGGAGTATATTCCATGTGTGGTACACAATGTGTCAAAAGGGGATATGCTGAAAAAAAGATTTAGTAACAAAATCTGTGCCTAAAAAGAAACTATAACAAGGAGCGTGCAGGCTGAAGTTTCATTCGAAACTGCCTTTGTAACTTCTGAGCTACTTCTGACCCACTTACGTATGTATCTAGCAGTTTCCCCCAAAATGTTCTTATTGGACGAGTATGCAAACTAGCAATAGCAAAGATGCACATCCCTTCCTTACAACCAATCTTAGCTTAAATGTGAGAATGATTTTGCTTAGTCATTTCTCTGGTGTGTAAAACTCACAGGCTCGCGGTTGGCTCCAGTTCTTGATATTTCTTCGTTCGAACGGTATTGGGCCCAGCCTGAACCTGAAGGGCCGGACATGCTGCGACCCACACCTGGATACACATCGAGCCGACTTGACAAACCAACCTGTGTTAGCTGATGCAACTGTGCACCTGTACATACACACACACACAAGCTTGTCTCACTGTCCTTGTGGGGACGTTCTATTGACACAGTGATTACTGTAGCTAATTAATACTCCACCTACACCTACTCCTAACCTGTATCTCAGTATCTAGAAAACCTTTTGTCTGTTTTTTTTTTCTCCCAAAACGAAACGGCACTTTCTTCCACCTTTGTTGAGACATTCTATCTTTGTTGAGTCACACTGATATATAAACTTGACATCCCCACAAACAAATGCACCGTGCGTAAAAAGCATCCTGCTGTCCTTAGTATCAAAAGTTGTGTAAGAAGAATGTTGTTTTCTAAATTAAGAGTAATGTGTAAAACCCCATTACTGTGAGATTACCGACTAAAACTTAAAAAAGCGACATGTAATTGGAAAGTCTACCTGTGCTTCCCCCTACTGGTCGTGGTCGGGAGGAAGATCGGACATCATCTCCATATTGTCCCCTACTGGAGAAACCCGGATCAGACTGCAGCTCTACAGAAGTCAGATATCCAGAGCCCAGTGCCTGCCTTCGAATAAACACATTAACAAAATTTAAATATGTTTAATAACCGGAATCAGAATATAGACCTATTTAATATTCAAGGTTTACCAATTAGGTTTGCACTGGAGCAATAAACCTAAACTAAAACTGATTAATGATCAAATTAGTTTAAACATACCATTTGGCTAAAACTATACTAACAGTTATAAGCCTTGCACATTTTAACATAACACATACCTTATCAACCAAGTCATTTTGATAGTTTGAACATTTTAATGCTGTAGGTACACAAATACCTCTGCAGTAAGTTCTGCACAGATGTAGGAGACATTCCTAATTCAGCATATCTCTGCAAACACATAAATAGGGGCGAAAGGAAAATATATGTCACAAGCAATAAAAATGATACAAAGAAAAATGTGAAGAAGTCATTTCTAACTAAAGGTTTAAAAACTAGTGCAAAGCATAGCAGGAGTACCCGGAGTAAACCCACGCAGACACGGGGATTACATGCAGACTCCACACAGAAAGGACCCAAGCAGCTCCACCCTGGGTTTAAACCCGAGACCATCAATATATATATAGTATTTACAGTAAAGCTGTTTCTTAAGCAAGCACCCCACTAGGTGGAATGGTGGCTTGGTGGGTAGCACCGCTGCTTTGCAGCAAGAAAATCCTGGGTTTAGTCCGATGGTGGATCGGCCTGGGTCCTTTCTGTGTGGAGTTTGCATGTCCTCCCTGTGTCTGTGTGGGTTTACTCCAGGTACTCTGGTTTCCTCCCACAGTCCAAAGACATGTGTGTTAGGTTAATTGGCGTCTTTAAATTGTCATTGACTTGTGTATGCAAAACACCCCAGCTGGAAACCGCTGCACGCTGGTCCAAAGCCTGGATAAGGGAGGAGGAGGGGGGAGGGGTGGAGAAAGCAATGGCAAACTACTCCACTAACTGCCGAAATACTTCATGGATCACATCGATGAAAGACAGAAATGTTTGGAGATGGATGATCCATCAAGTGAGCGAGAGTCATCTACGACTGTACGGTTAATTCATCCATCCCATATATATATATCACTGTGTAGCCTAGCTTTAACATGCTTAAAACACTACAGTTACTACACTAATTAAACTACAGCTGTAGTACCTGTATACTATGCTGTACAAAAATCTTAGGCCACCATTAATTTTGTGGTTTTAGCAATGGTATAATGACCACATATAACAAATTGGCAATGAATGGACTAAAAACTTTCAAACTTGTATTCATCACTCATTAATACTCTTTTCCCCTGAGCTTCATTCAAACCTTTGTTTCTCAGTTTGTAAAAGTGGATTATTGGCTTCTACCCTTCCAAATAAATACATCTTGTTCAAGCTTATTTGGACTGTAAAAGGGTACTTCTGTGGTTACAGATGAAGCAGCCATTTACTGCTATTCCTCAGGAGTTAGGGGAGGTCACACTAAATACTTAGAACTCCAGCTGTTTTATTATGTTTTTATTTTGTTTTCTTTTGCTTTTTTGCATTCAAGTCTTTTGTGTTTTCTGCTTGTACTGTAATAAAGAGACTGAGAAATAATACTATAAAGAGAAATGTCTATAAATGGAAATGGAACTGGAGCATTGTTTGTCTTCAACAGCAAGTTTGGACTGACCTACTTAGTGAAGGGAAATGTTAAAATTAAAGAATACTATTACGTACTAGAGGCACTAGGCAGTAGGGTAGGGACATGGGATCAAGTCTTGAAAGAGCCTTTCAGGCCAGGCTTTGAATCATATAGAGAAACATTTGGCTGTATCTGATGCAGGTAAGGCTGGTCGAAAGATTATCACTGGTCAATGCAAGCAGGGATATACCTTCTAAATATAAATTCATACTACATAATTTTCATGGAAACTCTTTACTGTTTATAGGCAAATGGGTAAAATCAATAGTCTTCCCAGCTTGCTTTGGAAGCACTTGCCTGACCTGAACCAAAGGACCTGTATCAGTGTGAATCGTCACAGATGGAACTGAAAGTGCTGGGACTTACTCTATGCACAGATAAAAAAGTAAAAACAAATTGTAGTATCGACTGATACTTACGGCTGAGAAGGGACTGTGTGTAGGGGCTGCCGGGTTGGATGTGGAACCCCACTGGCGTACAGAACGAGGAGGTGGGCTAGAAGGAGGAACAGGACTGACTCCTCCCGCACCAGTAATCGCTGTAACCCCAGTAAAATTCAATGGGGCAGAGTTGCTTTGTGAGGAGGGTGACACCAGGGCAAATGCGTCATCTAACAAGGAGTGCATCTGCTGGCGCGCCTCTTCAATCGTAGGCTGAGGTGGGATGTATGCAGGTGGTTCTGGGGCTGGTCCAGGAGGTGGGGAGCCTGGATCAATAAATACCTCATCGGTGGGGGAAGGGCTACCAACATCTGGAAGCTGATCTGCATCAGACTGTATAAAGAGAGATAAAAAAGACTGACTAACTGAAAACGATGCGTGTGAATTAATGATGTATAATTTACCATGTAGGCCACATTGCTGACTCCTGGGTACTTCCTGTATGTGGCATCACCATCAGTAATGAGGTGATCCCTATCAGTCAGGCTACCATTACCGCTCAAATTCTGCCTCTGCCACTGTCTTGGGGAACGCCTGCCTCTGGAGCTACAGACACACACAAAAACACTCTTTTTTTGTTTGTACCACTGTCCTTAAGGATATTTACCACTGACACAATGTAATACACCTAAATCTAACCTCAGTAACCTAATTTAGAGCTTTTGGCTTTTGGTTTTTCAAATAAAATTTGCAGTTTCTGTAAGAAAACACAAGCACACAGACAGACTGAAACACACAAAGACCAAAATACATACAGACAAATACATAAACAGACAGGAGTACTCAGCTTAAACCCATGCCGACATGGGGAGGACATGCAGACTCCACACAGAAAGGACCCAGACCGCTCCACCCTGGGATTGAACCCCAGGACCTTCTTGCTGTGAGGCAGCAGTGCTACCCACTGAGCCTACCTGCCCTGTTGACTTTCCATTGACAGAGTATTAGTCTAGCTAATTAATACTATTAATTATACACCTCCACATGTACCCAACCCTAACCATATACTCAAGCAAATGTAGCTCTTTCAAAAGAGTATTGTAGATTGTATTAAAACATACATATTTGGTTTTGGAGACCACCTAAATGGTACACTTATGGTTACTTATTTCTATCCTGCTAAGGATATTTGGTCTTAACAGTAATACACAGATAAATTTAGTGTAAATCTGGATGGCATTCTTCTGTACCAATAATATTTTTGTCATGAACTGGCTGACGTCTATTGTTGAATATCAAATGCACAGACATTGTTTGGGATGGCTTTACTAGGTGGCAGTACACCCACCCAAATTATGGACTGTAAACTGGTAACATCTACCTTTTAACGTCTTGCAATTATGGTAACACATTATGCCAGGACTGGCTTATAGGGCACTGATTTGATAAATGGTGTGTGAAACAACTTAGATGTCCGAATGAGGGTGGGAAAACAAGTAACACATCTCCAGTTCTACTCAAGGTCTATTATTTTATTATGGTTGCTATGATGACGTGAACAACTTTTTAATCAATGTTGCAAAACTAAAGTATACGGAATATGCTGAATCATTACCCTGACCTCCTGTGTGGCTCTTCATTAGGCGATGGTGTCTGTGTCTCTGGATGCAGGATCTTATGTATCTGCTCTTGGGCCTGCTGATATACTCGCTGCTGCTCCGAGCTGTCCCCGAACACTGCTATAATGTCCTCCATGGATGGAAAGTCATAGTGGCCTTTTCTCTTGGCCCGCAACCTTATCTTATTGCGGTGGTGCTCAATCTCAGATTTGTGTCTCAGAGCCACCTGGATCTGCGCAGAACCAACAAATCCCATATGATTCAGCTTTATTCTCTAATGCTACATAATGTAGGCATTAAAGGCCGGATGAAAGTGAATTTCTCACCTCATTGCTGTCCTTGCCTCCATCCTGCACCCGTTCTGTAAGGGAAGCACTTACGGCCTGGTTGTGTGAATGAGAGGGTGGACTTGGCACAGGCTGCATGGCGATTAGCTGAACTTTATTGGACACTCGCCGTGTTCCATCAGACGAACCACGAGACACGCGGTCCACATGCTCAAATATGGAAGATGAAGAAAGTTGTTCATCAGCACCGCTACCTGATGAGAACATACGATCAGCGGTCAAAACCGTCAAGCGGCATTTGGGAGGTATGCATGCAGCATCACGGTTACCTCACTAAGAAATATGTAACTTACCAAGTTTGTTTTTTGCTGTAATCCAAAGAGATGCAAAAGGAAAACAAAGAACAGGCAAACGTGTTATGTTATTTTAAAGAAGCAGATCAACTTAAACATTGTGTGCTTAACTCAAATATAGGTGATCATCCAAAACATTTGTGGTGCACTGGAGTCAGAATACATGTGGCTAACGAGATAAACTTTGTTAATTGAATTGGTCTCTTTTTTGGCCCAACACCTTCCTTTTTCCATTGGAAATATTTCCAATGCATATTCAGAACATGTATATTGGAATGTTTTGTCTGTGTTTGTGTGTGTGTGTGTGTGAGAGAGAGAGAGAGAGACTTACAATGTTTGCTCTTACGGTGATGGGATTTGCTGTCGCTGGGTGTGATTGCAGGTCTAGTGCTCTCCTCTGCAGACTCCCTACCACTGGATGCTTCACTGCCCAATGAGTCTCCATCAGAAGGAGACAATCTAGAACACACACACACACACACACACACACACACACACACACACACACACACACACACACACACACACACACACACACACAATTATACCATCTAGACAATGTTGGATGAAGCCATTTATTATTGAACAATTGTGTTTGACCTTTTGAAATCAAAATAACAACAGAAACTACCCAAATCACCCTGATCAAAAGTTTACATACCCTAGTTCTTAATACCGTGTATTGCCTCAGCTTGAAATATTTCGTGGTAGTTGTGGATGAGGCCCTTAATTTTCCCAGATGGCAAGCTGTCCGTTCTTCTTGGCAAAATGTAGTTTCTGTAAATTTCTGGGCAGTCTTGCATGAACTGTGTGTTTGAGACCTCCCCAAAGTGGCTCAATGAAATTTAGGTCAGGAGACTGAGATGGCCACTCCAGAACCTTCACTCTTTTCTACTGAAAACCAATGACAGGTCGACTTGGTTTTGTGTTTTGAATCATGCATCCCATAGGCAGCTTCCGGGCTGATGAGTGCAAATTTTTAGTCCAGTAATTTCCGATAAAATGCTACATTCATATTTCCTTCAATTTTGACCAACTTTCCTGTGCCTGTACAGCTCACACATCCCCAAAACATCACAGACCCACCTTCATGTTTCACAGTAGGGATGGTGTACTTTTCATCATAGATCTCTCCAAATGTAGTGTTTATGGTTGTGGCCAAAAAGTTCATTTTGGTCTCATCACTCCAAATGATTGTTTGTTTGTTTGGCTTCTTTAACATTGCTATTGGCATCAGTGGCCATCTTAGCGACACACACAAGGTTATATCAGTACACAAGTTCACCTCAAGACTAGTCATACATACACATACACAAGTCACTGGCAATTTAGAGTAATCAATGAACCTAACACACATGATTTTTGGACTGTGGGAGGAAATCGGAGTTCCCGGAGTAAACCCACACAGACACAGGGAGTACATGGAAACTATACACAGAAAGAACCTAGAACGCTCCACCCTGGGATTGAACCCGGGAGCTTCTTGCTGTGAGCCAGCAGTGCTACCCTCCAAGCCACCATGCTGCCCTTCAGTCCAAATAATTTTGTTCCAGAAAAGTTGAGGTTTGTCTCTGTGCTGTCTGCCATATTACAAGCGGGCTGCTTTGTGGCATTGGCATAGTAATGGCTTTTTTCTCGACCATGCAACCCATTTTTCTTCAAGTGCCTCCTTGAAACAGCCACACCAGTTCTTTTCAAAGAGTCCTGTATGTCAGCTGATGTTACTTGTGGATTTTTCTTTGCATCCTCAACAATTTTCCTGCCAGTTGTTGCTGAAATTTGTGTTGGTCTATCTGACCTTTTCTTGGTTTCACCAGAATCCATAATCCACTTCTTAATTAGGGTTTGAAAACTACTAATTGGCATTATTAATTCCTTGGATATCCTTTTATATAATTTTCTTGTTTTATAAAGTTCAACTATCTTCTCCTGCAGATCCTTTGATAATTAGTTTGCTTTCCCCATGGCTCGTAATCCAACAACGTCAGTGACAACACTGGATGAAACATGCAGGGGTCTGTCAGGAGCCCATAAACTCACTGACTTTTTATACACACACACACACACACACACACACTACTTACAAGAAAATAGATCACAGGATGTGATGTTTAGTAGCCATTTAAACCTGCGTGTATCAATTTGTGCGTATGTTATAATGCCAATACTTTCAGGGTATGTAAACTTTTGATCAGGGTGATTTGAGTAGTTTCTGTTGTCATTGTGATTTAAAAACACAATTGTTTGCTAATAAATGGCTTCACCAAACCACAGATCATAACTAAAAGAACAGGTTTTGGAATTATCACTCATATTCTCTTATTAACGGCCAAAAAATTACAAATTCTGTATGTAAACTTATGAGCACAACTGTATATGACTCATCAAAACGCTGTGGCACATGTAATACTGCACTCATTTATACAATACTGCTGTACCTGCTCCTTCTTCGAGCTGCACGTGATACTTTGGTGGATGAACTCTTAGATTTCGGCGTGTTCAGTTCTCCCCCCTCTGAGGGTGTGGCTTCTTTAACAGATGGTGGTAAAGGACCAGGCTCTTGGATCACCATAATGTCATCTTTACTCTGCTGTCCAAGGTGAAGCTTGGCAAAGTCAAATCCTTTTACATTCGGAGCCTGAAGCTGAACATACACAGACAATCAAAATAAATACACTCATTGACAAACACACTCAGATAGAAAAGTTGGATTGCTGGAAAGATTATCATGCAGTTACATCTCAGGCAGATATCTAAATGATTACAAGTATGATCTGATTAGACCCTGGGTCTTACCACAAGAGGGTGTAAGAATGCTTCCTCCACTGCTCTATAAAAAGGTTTTAAAAGGGGAATTGTGTAGTGTACCTCTTAATGAGAAATCGTTGACTCAAATACATTTTGTCCAATTGACAGACTTTAAAAAGGGGCACATAATTGAACTGAGAGAAGCAGCATTGTCATTTCAACTAATTACCCGCCATGTAGGCTATTCTGACATAGCTGTTAGAAAGTGTTGAGAGCAGTGAACGCACACATGACCAAGACAGACCACCTGGAGAGAGGATTGTTTGATCCACTAACAAGTAAGAGTAGCTCCCACAGTGTCATTGTACACCACCCAGCACAGGTAGCACCCTCACTACACACCACTGTCTATGACTGGACATCGTACAGGTACTTATCAGAAGGGTATTTATTATCACGGTGCCTATTACGTGTTCTTACATTGACAGCCAGCCACTGTTGCCTCCGTTTGCAGTGGTGTCATGAACAAGAACCTGAACTAATATGGCTCTGTTTGGAATCCGATGATGGTTTGGATCAAATGTAGAGGCCTTGTGGTTGGCTTTGCTGTGGAGTGACACATGCCCCCAACTGCTGGTGAGATGGATAAGGCTTACAGGCCCAGCTGCAACATCTGAGAGAAAATGTGCTCTGTATACCTGTATGCCTCCAATGCCCAACTGTATCTCATCTTTTATCCAGGTGAGAGGTGGCCAAACAGAGTACCAGAGTCTCCGTTTTCCCCAATAAATGTATTCTTTCACTCTAATATTATTATTAGATTAGAATATTAGAATAGAATATTATTATATAGTTATTTTTATCTAAATGGGTGCCTTTCACAATAAATATAAATGGATATCTAAAACAATTATAAATGATCATTTCCTTATTTCTGTCTCATCCTAAAGTACTTATAGTTATTTACTGGTTGATTTCAACAGCTGCCATTGCCCTTTAATTTTAATATATTATGATCTCTAGGTTGTTTTCTTCCTCACCATTTTCCCCTCAAACCAGAAGCTACTACAATATGAATTTAAAATTGTAACACTACAGTTGACAGAATATTATACCAATATAAATAGCACAAACACATTCATACATACAAACAGCAGGAGAATCAAATATTCTGTTATTTTACTGGTGCTTACTAACCAATGCCTCGGAGGCTTATTTTTCAGACAGTGGCTTTAAATTTGACTTGCCTTCACTAGGCTTTCTGACCATCTAAATGTTTCAAAAGCCCTTCAAGGTAGAAGCATAATCCAGGTTTTCACTAAGGGGGAGCATTTTTTTTTTCCACAGCACATGCACATCCACATATCACTCTACAACACAGTTCCACTTTTCCACCTGTATACAATGTTTTAACTCAAACCTTTTGTCTCTGTTGGATGGTACTCATGGCGTCTGGCTGGAATTCCAATTTCTCTGATCGACACAGCTTCCAGTAAAGTATCATGATGATGATGAGGACCACCAGTCCAGGGACCACCACCCCAACAATCAGCCACATATTACTGGACTGTGTCTCAGAAGGGGAAACAGCCAACTTCTCCATGGCTGACAAGCGAAACAAAAAAAAAGTCTCTTATGATAAATTCAGAAACATCTGAAATTTGAAATACAGTGATACTCAAAATTATCTTTCAGTTTAGACTTTTCCAAATAACCCTCTTTTGCTTTGATTACAGCATTGCTTCCAAAGGCAGCTTCAGTCCAAATCATCCCAAAAAAATAACTCTCTAACTGCATAAACAGCCAGCACCTCAAACCATTACAGCTCTTCTACCATGCTCCATAATTGGGACCACACATGATGGCATCATAAAAGCACAATAGTTGGTTATACAAATTAAGCATGGCACTTATCCCTATCTCTGTCCCTTAAAGCTAGGTTACCTCTGGGGTTTCCCCCGCACACATCCGTCGGCAATAGAAGCCCCGGGATGTCACTGCCTGAACAGATAGCCGAAATAGCGATCTCAATCAGGATTTAAGTGAAGTTATGACGACATGGTGATGCATCACACTCGAGGCTCGTGTTTAAATAATGAGAGCCTAAGGTGTTTGTCATCACGCCATTAGTCCGACAGGAAATAAAAAGGCGTTATACTGATGGTTCTGTAATGGCAGACAGCCGCGGCGAACCTGGGCAGATCGGCTGCATGAGGTAGGATCCCTAACAAAATTAATGTCTACATTAATGGACCCAGACCCTGGGTTTCCCAGGAGGACTTTACCCAGAGCCTCACTCTCTTTCCTTACTGTACTTCTATACTGTCTTCTTCCTATAGTGTCTCCTGGTGGCATTACTTCCTCAAATACATGATGCGCACATATGCACATACGTAATGGAAAAGAAATTGGGTCTCTTCGGAAACCATGACCTTAGCACAGTAAGCACTGGTCTTCCCTCACTGATCTGTAAAAAGCCAGCCTCATACTCAGCTGTAAGTCTTGCCTTATGTGTTGTGACACCTTTCTGCGACTTGTCTCTTCTGAGACAGAGGAAAGGGAACACAATTCATTGCTGTAGCTCTCCGATGAGCTTTGGGTACCAACAAACTGTCATCAGGTCATGGTTTGTCCATTTTATTAGTTCCACTTACCATACTGGTGCACTTCATAGTTCTACAAACTATAGTTAATCTGGTGCTCTCCATCTCATTATATGGGTGATAAATCATGCTTAGCACTGCAGTAACACTAACATGGTAGGGTCATAACACTGTATTGTGCTGTTACAGTTGGGTCAGACACAACAATAAAGCTAGGTATTTTAATCATCTTCTGGACTGAGAATAGTCCAACAACCAAAAAGTGTAAGAGGTGAGGAATTATCTTTTGACTTTATATCTACAAGATGGGCCAACAAGGTAGGCATGATTAATAGAGTAAACGAGTGGTCACTGTGTTTAACAACTTCAGCAACACTGCTGTGCCTGATCCACTCATAACAACACAACAGTGTCACTGCAGTGCTGAGAATGATCCACCACCCAAAAGTACCTAATCTGTGGTGACCCTGTGGGGGTCCTGGCCATTAAAGGACAAGGTGAAAGGAGGCTAACGAAGTATGCAACAGATGGTCTACAGTCTGTAATTACAGAATTACAAACGCACCTGTTTGGTGAGTGAAACTAATATAATGACAATGAGTATAAAAACTATGCAGAGGTTTTAATATTAAGGCTGAACATGTATTGTTATTAATTGATGCCCCAGCCAGTAGCAATTGTATCAGTACAGCCTTTCATGAATAATGCTCTTGATATGTGTATAGTTTGTGCATGTGCGCTCCTTACGTGTGGCCAGTAGTCCGTGCACACGGTAGCCCAGCACGATGGCTGCCCTCTGCAGGCTCAGTCTGTTAAGCATGGCAGCAGTGGTTTGACCTGGCAACCTCTCTCCTGTCCATGCCTCCACAAAATAGATGAGCTCTAGAGGGTTATCTGCACCATCTAAGCGCAAAGCTCGTACAATCTGATACATAGAAAAACAGCATGTTTCCGAGTGATGCAATGGTCTAAATGAGTGATCATCAAACTGTCATCAAGCTTGTTACTTGTTACCTCCTAGAAAATTACCATAACCTCCTGCTAAGTAGTGTTCCTGTTTTGTAAATTTATTAAAAAAGAAAAACTAAAATATCACATGTTCATAAGTATTCAGACCCTTTACTGTGACACTCATATTTAACTCACAAGCTGTCCATTTCTTCGTGTCCTTCTTAAGATGGTTCTACTCCTTTTTTGGAGTCCAGCTGTGTTTAATTGAACTGATTGGACTTGATTAGGAAATATACACACCTGTCTATATAAAACCTCACAGCTCACAGTGCATGTCAATGCAAATGAGAATCATGAGGTCGAAGGAACTGCCAATAGAGCTCAGACATGATGGTGGCAGCATCATGCTATGGGGGTGTTTTTCAGCTGCAGGGACAGGACCACTGGTACAAATGAAGTAAAGATGAATGCGACCAAGTACAGACATAGAGTGTTCAAGACCTCAGACTGGGCCAAAGGTTCACCTTCCAACAAGACAATGACACTATGCACACAGCTAAAATAACAAAGGAGTGGCTTCGAAACAACTCTGTGACCATTCTTCTATTATTTATTTTAAAAAGATAAGCCTAGTGCAAAAACATGGAAATATTTAATCACAATACTGCAACAGTACATCATGGAGAAATTAGTACAACACTACCAAATGTATCCTTAGTATTTTTGACATACTATTTGCCAGTTTAGCAGCTGTTCATCCTGTCATGCTATTGGAAAAGACAGTAGGGATGTCAGGATCACCAGTGTCGTGCTATCAAATGTGTGATTATGCATTGTTAAGTTCCTGACTTTCTTACACTGTGGGCCAATTTAAAGCTCAGAAAGCATGACTCTTTGCCTTCCTCTCACCGATTCACTCAATAGGTACTACCAAATTCATCTTGACACCATGAAGCTTCTCTTACATGATATAGCAAAAGCTCTAGAACACAGAATGCAATTTCAGCAACTGTCAAACAGCTCACACAAGTTGCTTCATCTCATTCACATCACCCCCACCCCCAACTCCTGCCTTCATTATGTCTGGGGACATAGTATATATTAAACGGTTTATCTGCCTCTTCTAACACCATGTCCCCCACTGATGTGATCAAAGACCTAACATATTAAAGCCACCATCTGTCAGCTGCACTGCCTGCTAGACCAAGTATATCACCCAGAGGTGCATGTATTACTCATTTTGTATTATGATTAATTCATCTATCTAGAGTGATATGACATGTAGATTATGTGATTGGAATTGCCACTGGGCTAAATACAGCTTTTAGCAAAAAGCAAGAGCTGACTTGTGTATAAGGAGTGAAGAAGCCATTGAAGTGGACAGGAAGATACCAGCAATGTCTGCTGCTATAAGATTAATCAGACCAGCTGATCTAATTTGAGATGCTTGGGTTGTGGAGCAAATAAACAGGAGCCTTGGTGTTCAACCAGAGTCAGAGGCATATCTCAACCATTTGGATGTTTAATAAAAAGATGTGTACATTGTTCTTACCCCGTGGCCCTTATTTATTAATGGAGAATATCAATACTAGCACACCATATACCAAGGTGTGAAAAAGATCTAACATTTATTTCTAGTGCAGTGTATGTATAGAAAATATTTTCTGTGGTCTAGGAGTTTTAGCTTTCATTTGGCTGAAGCACCTACCTGAAGCAAGAAACTGGAACAGGTGGAGACCTAAGTAAGAGTTGTCTCCAGAGATTTGAGAGAGAGTGAGAGTAAACTAAGGGGTTATCGTGGTTGCCTCACAGCTCCAGATTCCTGGGCTGATCATGAACTCAGACACTGCCAAATTACATTTTTTGTGTGTACAGATAGTGATTTTACCTGCTGAATTGTGTGAAAAGAGTGACCCGAAGAGACATATACAGTCACACCTCATTAATATGTTGCTACAATACATCTCATACTTCCTGCTGAAGAGTTTTGAGCAATCAGATTCAAAGCAGATATCGATGCATCTTCAGGTGCATTTACACTTGTGTTTGTATGTGGCTTAGCTCTATCTGCATACAAGATACATAAAACATTGTCTTATATTTATAATCATCTTTCATTAAAATAAAACAATTTCGGAAGGGATATTTTTTTCTACCCACTTATACCCGAACTGAAATATAAACAGTTATATCACAATATTATGATACCAGTCCTTGTTTCTACACTCACTGTCCATTGTGTCAGCTCTGGTTACCATATAGGAGCATTAAATGGTATCGCAGTATTTGGGTGGTGGATTATTCTCCACACTGCAGTGACACTGATGTGGTGGTGGTGTTAGTGCTTAGTGTTTTTGATAGTACAGGGGACTATCAAAATAAGCAGAGACACAATGTCTAGAGTCTGTAATTACAAAACTTCAAAGTACTCCTTTTTTAAACAGAGCTAATATGAAACTGTGAGTGTAAAAACAAAGGGTAGTCATAATATTCTGATATGACTCTAAGTATATACGGACCTAATACCCCAAAACATTAAGGGCATTCATAGAACGAATAACAATGTATGTTGATTACCCTACTTTAACTGTGGAGGGGAAGGTCAAGCATACATTATTCAATAAGTGAACAACCTGCCCTCATAGAAAATGTGTTGAATATGGGGCAAAGACCTAAAAACCTGAGTGACTTTGACAAGGGCTAAATTGCTATGGTTCAGATGACTGGGTTTAGTGCTTTACTGTTTAAAATTCACATGAAGGAACTTGGTAATCTGAGAAGTTGGGATTGCTAAAGTTAGCATGTTTCCAACCTCCCAGTACAGAAGATCAACGAGTCCTTGTCTCCTGTAGAGACTGATTAGAGGACCAACGTGTCATGATGTGAGAAAGGGAAAATCAATGTTCAGAAAAGCTAAAATTAGAGACCTGGAAACACAAGGATCAAATATGATCCGGTAACAGCTCCCTCTGTACCAAAATAAGATGAGTGCCTACTTCAAAGTAGCAATGTTAGCAGACATATCACTTTTCCAAGTGTTAGGAAAGGAACTGGCCTGCGTTTCAGGAAAAAATTGTGTCTGGTACCACAGACAATATAAAATTAACCGTACTCAGTCTAAGACATGCCATATACCACCTGTGGTGAACAGCCCCCACAGAAGGTTACACTTCAGTTGAACTTACTTCTGAATACCAGCCTACCTAGGGTGACAAGCTGACACTTACTCATTCTTTCTTTTGGTTCAGTGTGCTGGAAAAGGATGCCAACATATTTTGCAAATTTTTTTTTTCTGTTTAGCACATATATGAACACTATTAGGACGGACATATTTATTTAAATCCTGAAATCTCTACTCATAAAATGTAATTTACAAGTTTAGGAATGTGTGACTGAAACCAGTGACTTAAAATAAGAATGTGGTATCCAAATACATTTGACCATACAGTGTTTCTTTATTTATTTGACCAAGCAGTAGTTTCACTCCCTCCTGCACTTTACCCTCACCATTTTTAATACACACCTCCCTCCAAAGTGTCAGTCCAACCTGTCAAGTTCATGCTCTGTCAGTCTGCGACAGGTCACACGTCTGCCATCCTAACTCTCTTCCCTCTATCCCTCTCCCCCTCTCACTCTCCCTGTCTCTGGGTGCTGGGTGACAGTCGTGTGACAGGAGTGGATAGGCTGAATCGTGTACCGCTTGCTGCACTGCCACAGATCGTGGTGACAGATGCAAGAGAGGCTGCAATTCCATTCTGACGCCCCCATCACTTTTGGAACATGTTCCTTTTTTCAAACAAACCCTTCCTCTTCCCACCACTATTGCCCAGCACCTGTCTTCCATCCACCTGCTTCCCCACATGCCACGAAACCTGATTTAGCACATATAAAATACTAAACATTTAAAATGGCCAAATACATTATCTGGTTACAGTTATGTATGCTGAAATGTGCAAGTTATTGTAAAAGTGTCAAACGCATGACACATTATTATCATAAAAATTCTTAGTTTTGACTAAAAGTGCCAGAATGAGTTAATCTTACAGGAATCTGCAAACAAATGCAGTGAAAGTGTAAATGAGGATGTGTAAGCTGAAATTTTATTTTGAACAAAATATCATCAATAAATTAAACTAGCTGGTCTAACTAGTGATAGTGGAAAAATACTTTATTCACACTTAGAGTGTGAAATCATGCTGTTACATCTCACATGTTGAAAAACAAATATGTTTTTGGTGAATGGAAGGATTTCAAAGACATAGCGTCAACTGTGAAGGAGGGCAAGTTCCTGAAGGACATATTGGCGCTGTTTTCATTTCTTATGGTCCTCCAGTTCCAGAGGAGGAAAACATTAATTCTACAGCATACACGTTCAACATGTTCTAGTAAATTGGTAGCTTAAACAAAGTGAGGTGGAAAGAGACAGCGAAGGTCTTTTGAATTTCATACAAAATAACCTGAACTCTCTCTAACACCTCTGGGATAACA
The DNA here is from genome assembly GCA_034779995.1 of Parotocinclus haroldoi. NCBI lineage: Eukaryota > Metazoa > Chordata > Actinopteri > Siluriformes > Loricariidae > Parotocinclus > Parotocinclus haroldoi. The sequence goes on from JAUZST010000614.1 coordinate 24,454, forward strand.
CATGATGTGGCTGATTAAGAGTGTTACCATCCAACATCAGCACCTAACTTCAAAATTACTTCTGTGGATATATGAAAGGAAAATCCCTTCAGATGTGTTCCAAAATCTAGTGCAAAGCCTTTACAGATAATGCCTGCAAGTATTATGCTCATTTCTTTTACAATTATATGTTAATTTTTTGGTACTTTTGAACTAACATTCCTTCCTCAAGAGTGCAGCTAAGTGCTATTTATTTTACTGCAGTATCAAAAAAAAAAGAAGCGAGAGACAGCAATAAAAAGAGAGACAGAGAGAGAGAGAGAGAGAGCGAGAGAAAGAAAGAAAGAGAGAGATACGCTGAATCTTCATTTTAACATCCTGCTTAATGCTAGAATGAAGACAATGGAATCAAGTAATATATTTGACCAACTTTAGCATTACTGACTGTTCACCTCTAACATCTTACCCGATTACTTACTGGCACACAGGTATACAGGGATCACTCTTTTTAAGATACCCCTGGTTTCTACACTAATGTAGACTGTAGTTCTACAATTACAAACTGCAATGCATCTCTACATATATTTTTGTCCCCATGAGTCCACTTTACTTTGTTCTCTAAGGGTCATGACTTCCACATGATCATCAGATCAGATCCTATTTGGAAGGAGGATGCAGTGACACTGATGTGGTGGTGTGTTAGTGTGTGTTGTGCTGGTATGAGTGGTTTAGACAAAGCAGCGCTTCTGGAGTTCATAAACACCTCACTGTAATGACTGGACTGAAAATAGTCCGCCTATCGAAATGCCCAGCCACCAGCATCATGCAAAGCATCCATTAACACAAACTGTGCAATAACTACTACATGAGATGAGGAAAATCAGATGAGCTACAGTATCTCACAAAACTATGTACACCCCTTACATTTTTTACTACTTTACTACCGCTTACTTTTATTATTTTATCTTTTCATGGGATAACATTAAAGATATGCCACTTTGATACAATGTAAAGTAGTCAGTATACAGCTTGTATAACACTTTGCTGTGCCCTCAAAATAACTTAACACAGCCATTAATGTCTAAGTGAAAATGGCCAAATTGTGCCCAATTAGCCATTTGCAATCCTAGTACCGTGTGACTTGTTTGTGTTACAAGGAGTGTTAAATTAGCTGACCTGACTTTTCCCAGAATCATCCTTACCCCACAAAGTTCGATCTTACACGGAGTTCCAGACCAAGGAAGATGGGCATCTTGTGTTTTTTAATTGCATTTTCTAACAATTACACCAACAGTTGCCTTCTCACCAAGCTGCTTGCCTATTGTCATGTAACCCATTCCAGCCTTGTGCAGGTCTACAATTTTGTCCCTGGTGTCCTTAGACAGTTCTTTGTTCTTGGCTATGATGTAGAGGTTGGAGTGTGACTGATTAAGTGTATGGACAGGTGTCTTTTATACAATGAGGTAGACAATGAGTTCAAACAGGTGCAACTAAAATGAGTATTGAGTGCAGAATACGAGGGCTTCTATGTTTGATCCAGCTGTATAAACAAAACACACACTGACACACCACAACCCCATTACTGTAAACACAGTGCTGGGAATGATTCACCACCAAAATAGTACCTGATCTATGGTGGGCCTGTAGGGGGTCCTGGCCATTAGAGAACAGAGTAAAGAAGACAAATAATGCCAGGAAACATATGGACTACAGTTTGTAATAGTAAAAATATATTAAAGTACTTCTTCATGGAGAAGAAGAAATGATAAAACTGAGAATGTGTAGAATTAAGGAGGTGTAACTAATAAATTGATGGGTGGACAAATAAGCTATGCAGGTATTTAAAACTCATTATAACAAAGGGGCAGGCATTTATGCCTATGAAAACAACAACTACAAATTATTTATTTCTTCAGCTCTTCCATGGCATAGTTAGGAAACAGTTCACAGCAGAGGAAGTTGGAGCCATGAGGCCCCAATGGGATTAGCTGAGCTGCAAAGGGAGGAGGGATAATGTTATCAAACGGTTGTAAATATGTTTTCGACATGTGCAGGGATTAGCTGTGGACATGTTTGAATGCTACAGTAGATACAGCAAATAGCATTATATGCACTTTGATGTCAGTGGTACTCCCAGATGCACATATTTGATCAGAAGGGTACATGCCACATAAATGTCAGTTACACAGATGACAGTCTTCCTGGGTGGTGCAAGTGAGAAAGTATTTCCTTATGTTCTATACCAGTGAATCATGATTCTACTTTATAAAACTACCAGAAGCTGGAAAATAAATTAGTATAAAGCAATCAGTTCCACCAGAAAATGCATTATGCAATACTGTTTTCACTTTCTTTGATTATTGCAGATGGGTTAATTCCTATGAGAATTCTTATGTTACTTAAATGGCTGTCTCTGCCATTCATCTTTATGAGTGCACTACTGCAAAGAGTCATACTACAACACTCTTTCTTTTTTTCTTTCTTTCTCTGCACAGTTGTTATAAAACCCACCAAATCAGTTGGCTTTGTATTCTTACTGATCCCCTGTTTAATCTTTCATAGGGTCAGAACATCAGATTGGTTTACACACTGCAACACAGGTCAGCGACAGGGCATTCTGGTGGGGGATAAAAGCCTTTGGTCTAGACTTCTCAATGAGTTTTGCTTTGAGTGTGTGTGTGTGTGTGTGTGTGTGTGTGTGTGTCTGTGTGCGTGCGTGTGTGTGTGTGTGTGTGTGTGTGCGTGCGTGTGTGGTGACTGAATCTGCAATGTGAAGGTCAAATCCAAATATCTAGAGACTGGGAGAAAGTTAATGCATTGTTAATTTAGTGTCACACTATCTTCTCAAATGGGTCTCACAAACTTACACGCGCACGCGCACACACACACACACACACACACACACACACACACACACACACACACACACACACACACACAGAGTCAACTGTATTGTAGTCTGGGTCTAAGAGTGAAGTCAACATCAACACCCCCTTCTGACTCTGATCCTTCTAATAGTATTTAATTTAATAGTATTTAACAGTAATAAATTAATACAGCCAGTTCCAGAAAGAATGGTACCCTTGGTGAGGATGGGCAAAAAGCTTATTGGAAATGTCATTGTGTTTAATTAGCCTATTAAGTATTCACATAACAGTGCATGTGGGCATTTGTAGGTATGTGACAATTTTATAGCCATTGACTGATTAATGAAGGTCAACACACTTTTGTGCCATTTCACTGTACATCTTCCTTGTGTTGATGAATGATGAAGGTTATCTGGCATCTGTGTCACTTCATATGTATAACAGGAAGCCATAAAATACAGATTAAGAGTTTCTAAACATATGTAAAAAAAAGGGGACCATGCTTTAGTTAGGTTTTTAAATATATTTGGGATGCCAATTATAGGACACCAATAATTGTGACATGGGAATTGTTAAAAGCTATTACAATGGATTTTCCCCAAGTCTTTTTAGTACAGTAAAAGATATATTTTACTGTACTATAGTTATAGTTTTACTATACTATATTTATATATATTAGTATATTTATGGGTCACTGCGTTAGTAAATTAATGCAGTTAATAAATTATCTTATTGATACTACAATTAATAATAGTGTTCAAGAATATGTACACAAATGCTCTCCCAAATTCAAACTATTGTTTTGTGTGAACTAAATTATTTCTTTACTCTTTAACCTTCTTTAAAATAAAAAAAAAAATATGCCTTTATAACTTTCTCCAGCCTTAATGCTTATTTCAGCCAACTTCAGCTGTCTTTTCCCACTATACACTATGTAGTATTGTTTCCTGCTCAGCCTTCTTTAGTATTATCACAGTGCTTCCTCTGTTAGGGCTCGCACCATGAGCCAGTTTTTCATTTTTCGCCGCGGTTTATTATTCCCTTAGTGTCCATTATTCCTCCCTTAGTGTTCTGTTTCCGTTTCTCCCTCATGCTACATATGGCGTTTGTTTTCTTTAGTTACGCACCTGTTTTCACTTTTGTTAATTATATTTTAATTATTGAAGCCCGGCGATCACGTCTGTGTTTGCCGGCTCATTGTTGTGTTTTGTTGTCTTTTTCCCCTCCATGTGTGCGCGCTTTCATTTCGTTTAGTTTTGTGTAGTCCTTATTGGACTTCGCTGCTTTAAATTCCCTGCATCTGAAATATTTTCATTTCAAGCAATTTACAGAATCCCACAAAATATGAGCTTCCACACATTAGCACTGGGGATTCTCTTACCTGATAAATTCCTGGTTCTCTAATAAAGTATGAACACAGTGTTTTTATACGTTTTAGTCAAGTAGCTTCTGAAGTTCTTCAGAGATAGCAAAAACCAGACTTTAATATGTGACCTTCTCCTCAACTCTTACAGCCTTAATGGCTGCTGCATAGAAATGCAATGTTACTTGCAGTCCCTTGTGAAATTTGTAATTTCTAAGGAAACCATTTTCAAAAGGAATATTTCTCTGTCCTGATCCTTAGATACTCTGTTCTGATCCTCTGTCCTATCTTAAATAAGGGTAGCAGTATCACATGCAGTATCACACATACTTATTGGTATAACTAATAACTTATTAAGATTAACTTATAAGCAATTAATTAATTAACGAAGTAATGAAATCCAAATGTGACATATTGCTGTGACATCCTGCAGGACTTTGACTACCTGTGCCACCTCTGTAGGAACAGGTACTGCACCATGGTACTGGTAGTGATGCTGACCGTAACTAACTGCAAAAATAGTAAAAAATCAGGCAAAAGATGAGAATGTCACTGGCCTCTACCTTTCCTGTATTGGGAGTTGTTGTTCCTCTTCTAGTTCACATGTTGTTAATTTAATTACAAAAGCAGCTGAAACTTATGAACTTTACTGACTGAATTTCACAGAAGTTGAATCACATTGATGCTTATGTTGGTGCTTTTTTTGCCTAAATGTCCTGAACTTATCTGAATGGAGATTGATGTGGTGTTCTGCCGCGGTTGCCCATCTGCATAAAGGTTTGATGTGTTTAAGAAAATCTGACATTTTTGCTCATTCACTGTATATTTTCACATTTTGGAACATTCTCTGTAAACTCTACAACTGGCTGTGCGTGAATCTCAGGAGATTAAAGGTTTAAGAAATGCTCAGATGAGCCCATATAGCAACATCAACCATACCAAATTCCCCGATATCACAGTTCTTCCCCATTCTTATGCATGGTTTGATCTTCAACAGGTCATCTTGGTCACCATGACTACATGCCTAAACGTATTGAGTTTTGCCAAACAAACGGTTGATTACATATTTCTGTTAAGAAACAGTTGAGCAGGTGTACCTAATGATGTGCAAAGTGAGAGTACATAATTGCTATGTAAGCAAACACTGTAATACCAACCAGTGACTGTTCACTGTTTTATTTGTTAAAATTACTTTTATCCATAATTGCTATCATTTAGCAACAAGTGATGACAGCACACAGTGGCGATAGCAACGAGCCAATGTTTGATAGTCATCAAATTATTTGTATACAGAAATACTTTTAATGCTTGCAACCAGTCATGTCATTTTCTGAATCTAAAAACAAATCCCAATTTATCTGTTTTGAAATAAATGGTTATCAGTTTATTTTGTACTTTAATTGCCCTGAAAAGTGAGCCAATGCAATAATGACATTTCACTGCATGACACACCCACACATCTTTTCAGCATTAACAGACACCATAGTAACAGAAAGTGAAGAAAGATGGATTGCTGGAAACCATCCACAATGTTAAAAAGAGAACAAAGCAACAGTTTATAGCATGGAAGCGCCCTTGTGCTGGGTTCTGACTGGTATTAACTTGGGTCTTTGTGGGTTTCTCGAGGGAGTGCAGATGTTATCAGGTCTGCCTGGTCGATGTGGTGTGAATTGCATAAAGGACACTGGTGAGGCTGTGAAGCAAACACAGCAAGTGATAACCATCAAACATTATTAGACAAGGGTAACCATGATGAGCTTCTGTTTACAGGAATGAATGGCCTCTGACCTGAATGTCTAATCAGTAGTACAAGAATGCTGTGGAAATGTCAAAATACCATAAAACACTAGCTGAATTTACAGATATTGTGGATAAGCTTATGCCACATCATTTATACTACAATAAATAACAGTGTGCACAAATATGTACACAAATGCTCTCCCAAATTCAAATAACTATTGTTTTTCAAGTCAACTAAATTATTTCTTTACTCTTTAACCTTCATCAAAATTAAAAATATGCCTTTATAACCTTCTCCTGCCTTAACATGCTCAAATGCTTATTGCAGCCAACTTCAGCTGTCTTTTCCCACTATACACTATGTAGTATTGTTTCCTGCTTTAGTATCATCACAGTGCTTCTTCCTTTTTAATTAATGTAATTTTCTGATAGGGCCATGAGCCCATTTTTTATTTTTTCGCAGATTATTATTTTACCCCGCTCCCTTAGTGTTCTGTTTCTTTTTCTCCCATTTTCTCCCGTTACTCTCTGTTACGATCGGGCGTCCTGAGGATCTCGCAAGACCATTCCTGGTCCCGCAATATCCCCAGGATTACTACAGGGTTGAATCGGAGCCCGTAATGCAGAATCCACAGACAGGCAACAACGGAGAGTAACGCAAAGACATTTCGACGGTCCACAAACAGTGAGGTGCCGAGGGTCCACAAAGGGGCTCTGATGCTGGAGGTCCACGAAAATGGCTTTAATAATAAAATAAACGAGAACAAAAAGAACCTGAACCAAAAGAAAATAAAAAGACAGAAGGGTAATGGACGTGGATCCGGGGACTGCCCATGACGGCCGAGGATTCAGGGACGGCCTCTACAGCCAAGGATCCGGGGGTGGCCTCCTAGGAATCTAAAGGCGCCCTCTAGCGGCTGAGGAACCAGCCGTGGATCCTGACGCGGCCCTTTAAGGCGAGGATCCAGGGTCAGCCCAAAACAGCCGTGCTTCCTCCACGCCATCAGCTTCAGGTAAATTTAAGCGACAAGTAGACAAAACCAAACTAAATGAAAGTGCACACGGAGGGGAAAAAGGCAACAAAACGCAACAATGAGCCGAACACAGATGTGATCACCGTGATCAAAATATAATTAACAAAAGTGAAAACAGGTGCATAACAAAAGAAACAAACCAATCGATCGCCGCGGTAAATGGAAACGCCATACGTAGCATGAGGGAGAAACGGAATCAGAACACGAAAAACACGGCGCGAGCCCGAATATATTCAACATTACTTGTTTTCATTTGTCACAATATTTTCACTCGTCTCTTTTTCTCAAACACAAATTAAACAAAATAACCATTTATTTTCTACAGTTTTACAAATGCATTAAAAGCCACTTCACTGAACCATAGTATACCACATCAATATTTTCAGAGACAGCAGCAAACAATCTGTAGGCAATTAGCCTGGGAAGCATAACTCATTCAGTCACTACAAGACATCTAGCACTATATCTATGGCGCCCTACCTGGTCAGCAGTCTTGGGGCAGTGCTGGCTTGAACTGTGTGCTTACTGAAGCAGAAGCAGAGCACCATGTGTGCCTAATGCCCTTTCATTTTTATTGGATTTATTGGATATTGGATATTTATTGGATATTGGACAGGATGCTATGCATGACTTCATGACTTGATCAGAAATGGTATTGTACTATTTTGTTTATAAAATGCCTTATCTCTTATTCATTATTCATAATTTATTTCTCTGCAAATGTGTCTTATGTCTGTGGGCAAACAAGGGACTATCTAAGCTGCGCTATCCCAAGAGAAACTGGAGTGCATTGAGAGCATGCAGAACATTTATATCTAGTCATTACTGCTTTATCAGAGTTAAACTGCTACACAACCAACACTGATAAGGCAAGACCTCTAACATAACTTTAGGACATTTCAGAGCATTGCAATATGCCATTAACTAAACTATTGTGTAGCTCAGTGAAGAGCAGCTCTCTAAGCTATTTCGCTACCTAGTCACTTAAACTGATATGCTATCTTGGTTGTTCACATGTGGCACACATCTTACCAGCTTTTGAAGTACAGAAAACCTGTCGAAGTACAAACTATGACCAATATAGAAAATTAATGTGGACTTGATAAATATTTCCCTTCTCTACAACAGCCTCTACTTTCCAATACATTTTGAAATAGAACTTTAGATATTGGCTATCATTAAGCCTTATAACAATTAATGATGTCGGCCACTCATCAGGTTGGGCCATAAAAGTGAGCATTCCTCATCATGACTCCTCCATGTAACTAGCAGATTAAGTGACGGTGTGACTGCACAATACCCATAAACAAGAAATCTGATAGAATCAACAAATACATTCAACGCAATAAAGGGGAAGTACCTAAAAAAAAAGAAGCTTGTGAACGCATGTCTTGCCGACAGCTCGAAACAGCACTAAACATAATAACAGCAACAAAGATATTATTAAGATATCACCAATGCTATGACATTTTACCTGGTAAAGAATAATGAACAACTATGCTAGTTGATACATACATTTCTTTCAACACCACAAATCTTGTGATTTATTATTATATAATCCTAATATATAATCCTGTGTAACTTTGTTTATCATGTGTTTAACAGTGTTTACCATGTTACTCGTGGATTTCATTCATCACATGTTCATTTGTAGTATGTACGAATGGCAGTGAAATGCAAAGTGGTTACTCCAAAGACTGAGAAAATAGATATATTATTGTGTAAAGAAACGTAAGTTAATACAGCTACTACAATCACGAATAATACAAATAAAACAAAAGTATTAAACAATAAAACAATTAACAATATGTGGCATGAGAGGCAGCGAACTGTAATATAAAATAAAAATTAACTGTGCCATAATGCAGTTTAAAGTGTGCTATCATTGCAGTTTAAAGCGTGCAATGTGTTAAGTGACCAAGTGTCTGAGATAAAACAGATATTTTAAATAAATGTTATTATGGTGTTTACTGTTTATTGTCCAAATGGCCTGGGGGAAGAAGCTCCTCCTGTAAAGCTCAGTACTGGCCTTGATGGAATGTAGTCGTTTACCAGACGGTAACTACTGAAACAGTAGTTTTGCTGATGACATGCATCTGCATTAGATATCTTGTAGTGCTGATATAGTGTGGTCCTGATGATGTGCTCTGCACATCTAATCACTCTATGAAAATGTTACATTTAAAAGTGCTCTCTGTTATTTCTGCTTTTGTGCACCTAGTTTACCAATAGATAAATCGGTTTATTTTCTGTGTTTGGTGGCAAATTACCCTTAAAAACCAACATGAAAAATAATTTGAGATAGATATAAGGGACATTGCACTTGTAAATGCACTATAGCTTGTTATTGTTTAGAGAAAGAAGATGAAAAGTCTGTGTGTGTGTGTGTGTGTGTGTGTGTGTGTGTGTGTGTGTGCTTGAGAGCATTGCAGCTGATTGCACCTGATCATCATGATAGTCACATACATTTTGCTCTCTCTGCTGTCATCCCTATTGAGTAACCACACTGGGTTTCATCCACTGAAACCCCTTTCAAAGTGACAGGGGGAAATAACAGCACTAGGTTATCATTTCATTCTTTGGTGGTTGAAACTGTTGGATTACACAGAGAACTGAGGGAAAGGGTGCAACATATAGTGGAATTACTCAGTCCTGTTAAATATAATCATAGAACGGAGAAGATAAACTCAAGAATGACAATCGGCTCAACCTGCCAAAAGTGACGAATTTCCACTACTCTGGGAGAAAATGAGACAAAAAATAGATGAAAAAAGAAGACAAAAAAGTCGAGACATTTACATAAAGAGAAACTGAGGAAGCAAACCAGAACTGGAGAGGCAGAACTGCGTGAAGGAAAGCAATAAAGAAGGGAATTAAATAGTTGTTACGTAAAACAGTTTTGAAAGTAGGAAAAAGAAGCCACTAGTCAAAGGGTGTTCCAGAGGCATGGGACTGAGACAGACAGCCTGCAGCTAAAGTGCCATCATGGTCCAAACTGCGGAGGGCAGGATGGTGCGTGACTCAGCACCAGTTTGTACGATTGCACTCTAATCCACCATAAAGACCTGTTATGTCAAGCACCTCACAGTTCCCTGAGGCCAAATGGCACAAAACGTGCACATTTTTGTCCTGTCAAACCCAGTTTCTTACCCTCCAGGATGACAGAGAGCTGGTTGTGAGAGAAGTGAGAGATCCAATTTGTATCTATCCCTTCTTTGTTTGCTTCTTTATTTTAGTTTTCATTCTTTTAAGAACAGCCAGGTCATTAGAGTCATACTCTGTAAGCAGATCAGTATGGCCAGGATCCAAAAATCTTTTTGGGCAAGAAGCAATCAATAGCTTCAGTTTAGACAATTGCCTTATTTCAATGAGCTGAACATTTCAGTGGCTTTAAGAAAATGAAGTGCAATGTTCAGATACAGGTTCAGGGCGTGTTCACACATATGTCTGGTTTGGAAGAAGGACAAGCTGCAGGTGTCATTTCAAATTTTAAAAAAGACTGTTGGTGTTCTTACCAGAACACAATCAAAGAAGCCAACAGAAAACCCTTGTCAAATATTATTGTGGTAAATCGTCATAATCAATGTATACTATTTAAAACCATTGACTGTGTTCTTAAGACTTCCGTTCAGTCTGTTTGGAAGCATCCCTTGTAATGCATAATAACCTTTTGCACTTTTTATTGAGAACACTGTCATAGCAAGACCTCTTTACAGATCCTGCTTTGGACTCCTCTAATTATGTCCCTTGCCTGGCTGTGTTTAATAGATTTAAGTCTGGGACTCTGTCGTACTTGGAGGCTAGGTCATATAAAGTCTCCCTGTGATGCTGTGCCTCATCACTTTGTTAAAAAGGTTTTTAAATAGTCTTTTAAATAGGCCATTAATAACAGTAGTCTGACTTTTGGTGTTGTTCCTGTGAGTTTTAAACATGCTGTAATGCAACCTCTGCCTAAGAAACCTGATTGTGATCACATGGTATTGGCTAAATATAGGTCTATATTGAGATTTTTTATCTCAAACATCTTTTATATCAAACATCTTGGGAGTCTGGTTTTAAAACCCTGGCATAGTATAAATTCAGCCTTGCTTAGGGTTTTTAATGACATCCTTCCTGGCCAATTCTGGTTATCATGTGATTCTTGTCCTGCTGTATCGAACACTGGCATTTGAGATTGGATCACAAAATTTTAGTTTTCTGGGTTGAAGCACCTAGTGGGCATTAGTGGTAGTGCTTTGGAATGGTTTAGGTCCTATTTAACAGACAAAACTGAGAGTTTTGCTGACTCCTCTTCATTGCCCCTGTTATATGGAGTTCCACAGGGCTTAATTATAGGACCCCTCGTTTTCTCACTTGATCTGCTTCTCACTTTATCTGTTTCCACTGGGTTCCATTTTAAGAAAGCATGGCATATAATTTTACTGTTATGCTGACAACAGCCACATATATCTCCCACTGAAGAAGAAATATTCTTTGCTATTAAAACTCTTGTGTTATGCCTTAACGACACTAATAGCTAAATAAAACAAAAAATGTGTTTGTGCCCCTTGACAGTGTATGTGAAGCCAGTAATTTCAAACTTGGGTTTTAAGATGGACAGTTAACCTGGATTAGTAAATTGTATTGCCAAATCCGGTATTTAGTATACAAATCCAATTTGACTACATAACATAAGTGAAATGAATAAGCACAGCAAAACCATAATAAGTTAATGTACAGCAAGTATAACAAATTGGAAATCCGTACAGATGATCAGAAGACGGATAAAGAGTGATGCATTGAGGGAGTCTGGAAGTGCAGCAGTGCCCTACATATTGAAACAATATATATACACATATATACAAATATACATATATAATATAAACAAATATTATGTGTACAGTATATAATTTATGTGGATGTGTGTTTCCATGACCCTAAATCTCTTGTAGCATGACCGATGCAGTGAGAAAATCTATTAATAATTGATATTCTGTTCCAAACAAAATAGCAAATCATCCTCTCCTGTATCACTCTTTAATGGCTGACACAATATATGTCATGTATGGTTTTTCTTGTATGTGTCTAAAATTTCACTAGAAATAGAAAGATTTATTCAGACCACAATTAGTAGATAGAAGTAATTTTCAGAAGGAACCAGTTTTCTCCAAGCTCTGTTCCAGATTAGTGCACTTCATAGTACAGATTTTAACATCAGCATATGAGTGCTGCAAATACATAACTGGAGTTTTGGATGGGTGGATGGATTATCAAGCTGCCACTGTGTGAATTTTATGAAGTCTCATTCCTGAAAAAAAATTGGAATCTACAATGAAGGTATTCATTTTTTTTAAATAAACACTCACACTATTGACTCTTCCCAGCTGTGGCAAAACCTAAAAGCTCAAGGCAATCAGACTGTACGTAAAATGTACGTATACCTTTACACAGATCACCTGGAAGTAGTAAGGGCACTTTTCCTTAAACGATATCTGCATATTAGTTTACTTGTAGGACCTAAATTTTAGGATCTGCTGAGGGTTATGTCTTAATAGATAATATCACATAGACGAAAAATGGTGTGTTCATATTTATCAATGTAAAAATGATTTGGAGAAAAAAGGCACAAAATAATGTAAGGCCAAGTGCACAGTAACGTCACAGAATCAGCATCAGTCAGACAAACACACTCTGGGGCAATTCATGCATTTCTTTTAACTGGGAGAAGACATCCGATTACCCAGAATAAACCCACATGGACTCAGGGAGGACATGCAAACTCCACCCAGGCAGAGTCCAAGGTCAGGATTGAATTGGGGACCTCTGAACCTCTGCACCATTCGTGCCATCTGCTTGGCCAACAGGCCACATCTAAATAAATATTAAATAAAAAAACCAACTAAATATTTTTGAAATCTAATTTCTATAAGGTTAATTTAATGCCAACTGTTATTTTTTAAAATCAGTGTTCAGGTCAAAGCTGACCTGAAACAGTGCAGTATTATACAGATTATACTTTCAATGACATATGTGGTAAATGTACATATTCTGGGTTTCCTCAAAACACCCCAAGCATAACTGCAAACTGTGTCACGTAATTTCTTACAAATATCCGAGCTTGTTGAGAACTTTGGGACGAACGGCTATACAGGACTCTATTAAAAGCTTAAGAAAAAACACTATGCTAGCAGGCATCAAAGTTGTAACTCTGCCCACTGGAGTTGGAGTAGCAGGTCGAGGAATGCTACAGAGTGGTCTGAGAATCTCAGGAGGATTGGAACACAGACATGCTATTTAAACTCCCAATCTCACCTTTCTCTGCTAATGCACCAAGGAACAAAGAGAGAGGAAAAGAGTGAGAGTGTGAGGGAGAGAGTGAGGGAGGACAAGTTTTTAAGTGTCCCTGAACTTAGCCAGCCGAGCAGCAAATGCTAAGAGCTACTCCTCCATGGAGTAATGCTTTTGCCTGTTCTGTGAGAACATAGTCAGGTTCACAGCTCCTACAGCATCATGCTTTCAGAGCAGTGCTGCATGTTTTGCACGGCACCAAAACTGGCTTCATACGGATCAATAGAATTTGGCTGTACTTCTGGTTAATTTTCTTCCAACAACTAGAACAATCACAATGACACAATGAGTAAATGGCACCTGCACCTCGGTGATAGGACACATATCAAACAAGCATGTCTAGTCATAGACAGATGCACTTCCACTTAAACAATATTATGGATCCCATGCCCATGTTGGACATGCTTGGATTAGGTTTGATTGGACTTTTGATTAACCACCTGGCTAAACAGCAAGGGATAGTGGTGGTTGTGTGTTTCAGGACATACTTACACCATGCCTTGCATTGTACAATTGTCCCTCGTCCACATTCCCCTGTGCTCACATTGCCCTTAAACATTGTGATCCTGAGTGTGCTTCCATCCTTGTGAACCGACTTTTTGTGGTGGAGACTTGCCCAGCCCTCTACGCCTTTAGATGTATTTATTGAAACACTGACTTCTTCAAGCTGCTAGTTTTGATTCTTAAGGGCTGAGAACTGATATGGTGGTGTCGTGTCAGTGTTCTTTGTACTGGTATCAACAGATTAGACACAACTGTGGTGCTGGAGTTTATAAACACTGTGTTCACTTACTGTGCACTTTGGTAAACACATCTACCTTTATTAAGTTTATACCTTTTAGATGTAAAGCCAGAGACAGTAGCTCCTATTTTGTTGTATGGTTTGTTTTAATCATATTACAATCATTAATCAGTAATCATAGGACCCTGCCTATAGGACGCTCGTAGCTAGACAGGTTTTAATAGGTGGACTATTTTCAGTCCAGCAGCAACATCAAGGTGTCTAAAAACTCCAGTAGCACTGCTAAATCCATTCATTAAGTATGAAAGTTTCTGTGCAGGTCAGAAAGGCTGTTCGTTACAGCAAATTTCTGTTCCTTCCTCTCTTCTCCTACACTAGCCTTTAACCTATATTTGCTGTTTTTTTGCCATAATGCTCTTATTGCTTTACTGACTGATTCTCCACAGTGCCAGTGGTGATATTGAACATGTTGATACGTGCATGGGAAAAAAACAGCAAAGGTTTGGAGATTTGAGAAAACTGCTGATCCCCTGAAGACACACACACACACACACACATACACTCCCAGGGCTTTCACACAATGATGATAATCCAATTCAATTTATGTTGAAGTGGGAAATGTGCCAGGCACCTGAGGGCCCTACCTCTAACTCATATCTCTGTGAAGGGGGGAAGAGGTGGTTTGAATGTAAGCGTGTCCACAGGACATAAAAAAACTGCCCAAACATGAACATCATGTAACAATTCACTCCCTGCACCTCACAGTTTCAGATATTGTAAGGCACATCATTATATTCCTTTGACTGTCTCATCACATGTGGTTTCTTATCACATTCCTGCCTTTTTAATAAGCACATTTTTAAAAACTGTTCAGAGATAAAGTTGTATTTTTACTTTAACCATTCAGCACTCACTTATTCAGTACCTACACATTATGGTAATACAGTATCCAAATTTGTTCACTGCAATTGCCAACACAGATTTATTTACTCTTAATTTAAACAAATGTTACCAAGAGGTCAACCAATCCCTCCTTCCTTAGTTGTTGTCAAGAAATGTCCTGCCTCCACACTCCTGACATCACATGTTACTGGTTTCAGACTAGAATTGCTTCTACAACAACATCAGCTTGGTTACTCAACAACTGACTGTTTTACAGTACAAAATTGTGGAATGGTTTCAGATTATACATTATGTTAGTAAAATAAAGGCTAATACAGACACAATTAATTATAACATGCAAATATTCCCTTAAAATTAATCTGCTGTGTAAGTCAATCCATTCTAGACTTTGCCCTTTAATACTAGCTGGTTGCACACAGAGTGGAGAGGAAATGTATAATACTTACATGCTGTGCAGCACACACCAGCCGCAGTGAGGATCACCAGAGCCCAGACACTCACTGCAGGATGAATACTGCTCACAGGCCTCCACTGGAACACGTGTGAGCTGCAGGGGTGAGAAAAATCAGTCAGTGGAACATGGATAGGTTTGCCATGCTTCTGTTCACAGGTGCAGGAGAAAAAAAATAGTGATGCTTATTTAGACCCCATCTGATCCTGGATCCTGCATAGTACCATAATGCTAAGAACACTGTGGTATTGTATGATAAGATGGCAAGACAACACAGTTTTATGATTTTATTTTGAGACACACCTAAAGATGATGTGACAGTAAATGTGACAGTCGTTTGAGTAAAAATGCTTCAGTTTCACTACAATTTGTTCACAAAGTTTTGGCACTGCTTGTGCAGTGTTATTCTGATCTTAATCTTTCATTTATTTTTAACACAGCTATTGGGTGATATTGTACTCATTTAATGCATTATTGTTTTGCTTTAGTTTAGTTTGCTTATTAAACTGCATTTTCACCTACTGATTTTTTGCAATTTCCTGTGAATATGATTTCTAAGTTAGGGAGCGTCCTGACAGCACATATTCCTCTGTGCTACAACCAACATCATGTTTATTATAACCTGTTCAGTGAGAGAGAAAAGCATTTTCTGTTATGCATTTAATACTGTTAATTGGTCTAAGGACTCAGAACAACAACAAAAACAATCTTATTCCATCAGTAATAGTGAAACGTGACTGGTGAACATGAAAAGTGAACAAGCCATATATTTAAAATGAACAACTGCATGTCATCTGTCAAGTTGGTTTAAACACATAATAAGCCAAGTTTAAGTTGTGGACCTTTCTTCCTTACAGAGTATAGGAAAGTCTGAAAGATATAGATGCAATAAACCTCTAGTGACAGGTTCCATTGTCCACCCTGTCCCCAGAGCAGAGATTCTGGCTTTCTTTGGCATTTTGATTAATAACCTGTCAGTGATCTACTGTCAATCACCTGTCTGTATGACTGGAAAAGAGTTTCAGATTTACAGCTGTGTGGGAAAAATAAAACTTTTTAACCCAGCATTTAAACTCACACCATTACATATTTTGCGTGGGTTAATCAATCAATTTAACAATCCTAAGAAAGATTGATAAATTAGTCGATTAGAAGATTAATTTAGAATGATAAAGTCCTCACATGCTAAAATGTATGCAGTGTATTATTTTTTCAATTCATTTCACATCCCATTTGAAACCAAAAAGCTTTATTTTAATATAATCTATTTACAAATTATTTTTCAAATAGTCTTCTGGCTGACATGCCTATGTGATATTTAGAAAACTGCAGATGAGCATTGAGATTTGTTTTGGAGAGCAATGGCTTTCTCCTTGTAAATCTGCCATTCAAACTAAAATTATAGTTTTTTTCAGTGTTCTTTTGACAGTGGACTTATGCACATTAATTTACATGTAAACACAATCTGTCTAACTGTGGACAAAGAAGGTTTTGTAACCCTTTCCAGCCAGATGAACATCTGCAATTCATTATTCTTTGTTCCAGTCAATATTCACTTCAACAAACGTGTTGTGAATATCGGTCTTTGACAGCTCCCTGTTACTTAAATAGACATCACACTGATTAAGATTCAATAAATAAATGACCAAGTGCAGGTATGTGCTGTTTAATGACCATTCACATCTGTTTACCAGTCAACTGTAATGACCACTAACCAAGTCTAATAAAAATCTGCCATAAACAGCCAATGTGGCCATAAATGGCCGATTAATGATGATTAATGATTTACGTTTTACAAAGATTTAAAAATAATATTAATAATAAAATTAGTAAGTGAAGGTGTGTGTGTGTGTGTGTGTGTGTGTGTGTGTGTGTGTGTGTGTGTGTGTGTAAATAACTAACTTACTGGTCTGGTGTTTGCTCATGTTTGGACAAGAAACTGTTGTAACTCGGTTGATGTATTTATGGACTTTTTGTGTAAGTTACTTATGTTTTGTGTATTACACTGCTTAGTTTTTAACAAGCTGTAAATGGTGTTCATAAATCTATGTGCCTGGCCTACGTACCTGTATATAGACTGGTTTACATTCGCTCAATACAAGAAGGGAGAATCCAGGCTTAACGGGAAAACAGAAAGGAATCAGAATAGACAAGAACAAGAGTACAGAAATTCTGGGGAAAGGACAAGGACATGTGTCTAAGTGAAGACAGAGTAGTGTTTAAATAGATTAATAAGTGGTTGTCCACAGTGCCACCTGCAGTGTGGGAGTGGAGGTGTTCAGGGTGAAGGTCGCCAGGCGAGATTGCCGGCTTTGAGATTGTCTTGTTCTGACAACACCACTTCTCATATAACCACTGTATTACCTAATGACCCAATGTAACGACTACTATATATATACTATATATAATATAGTATATATAATATATATATATTTATATATATATATATATATTTTTTACTGGCATGCTAGGAGTGCCAAATGCAGTGGACTTTAACAGTTTTGTAATAGTTTCCTTGGGGTAATTAAGGGAGCTATAAGGTATACTTTTATGGCTTGTTGTGAATCTTCACACAATATGATCCCAAATGTGCAACATACTGCCCTTGATTGTTGTGTAGAAGGGGTAAACAGATGCCCAGCTGTGGGAGTTTTGTTGTGACAAAGCACCAGCCATTTGTCATTATCATCTGCACTTGCACTCAGCCACTGATCTTGGGTGCTTGCCACGATCTACAATGTTATTGCAGAGATTAGAGTGGCTTAAATTATAGTTGGAGGTTTGACAAGATCCACTGACACAATAAAACCAATCAAGATATAAAGGCCATATTTGACTAGTATACTGACATGGACATGCAGTAAATGTAAAAAAAATTATTTCTGCCTTCCTTTCAGAAATCTTTCTCTAGGTTATCACGTACACCAATTATTAAAAGACCACAAAACAATAATAATCATTCAGAATAGCATTTCATTATTTTGTGGCATCATTAACTGATGAAGCTTTCTGGGCACGCTTATGGGTGCCTGATCTCTTACTATCCTACAAATACGTATCTGGATGCAAGACAAATGTGTACCTAAATATAGCAATGGTTGCTATTGGAGCATTGCAGTATAAATTATGGTTACACCAGAAAAAGACTGTATTCCTTCCATGAATTCAAACTATTCTGGTCAAAGACAAAATGTAACTGAGTTGTTTACTAACATTTCTTTCTCTTAAGGTACTGGATGGCTAATGCAAGAGTAATTTGTGTATTTAAAAGACTTATTGGTCTTTAAAGTCTATCAAACATTGTCAACACTGGTACATCACCACAGCATTAGAGATGGTGCTTAGTGACTTTGGTTTCCATGGCTACAGCATTAACACCTTTTTATTTCTGGTCGAAGTAGCAGTCCATGTCGCTGTTTAAAGTTCCTGCAAGCATTTGTGGAGGAACTCACCCTTTAATCACTAGTGTAAATTCATCAGTGTTTAGCTACACTTCTAGTCTCTCTGTAGCCCTCTAAAAAGCAAAGCAAAGCCCATTTGGCACTGCAATTGCCTGCCTGCCATCTTTGAAAAGTGCAAATTTATTACTAACTAATTCAGTAGGCTCAATGCTTTACTGTCACTCCCTTACCTAGGTTTAGCTACCGAAAAGAGTCACTTGCACGTAAAAACAACACCCTCACTTACAAAGTGTAAATTAGGTTGGGTAAAAGCTGCTCAGGAAGTCGGTCAACCCTTTTGCACCTCATCGTTCATGAAATCTAGTTGCAGTCCAAGTGTAGAGTCTCTGCAGTGTCACAGACACCATAGGGAGACCATCAAATATAAAAAAAACCTATGAATAAACCAGATATGTATCAAAATATCTGAAAGACACAGGATAAAATAAGCAGAGACCTTACCATATACATATGATAACATTATCATATTTATGACTATTTTCCACAGTACAATATATCCAAATACAATGTATGTAGTTTATACATTGTGATGTGACACTTTTGTATACATACAAAACTACAATTCAGAGTGTTATACCAATCTGCTAACAGGATCATAATATGGCAATGGAATCTCCATAAACAAATAGTGCCAGTAGAACAGGTTGTCCCGAACACTTCAGTGGTTCTCAGTATGACACATTCATAGATTCCAACTTCCCCAATATGTCTGTTCAGTCAAGTCAACTTTCCACCCTGCCCTACTAGAGCAAAGGCAGGTCCAAAATGAAATGGTTTGGCCAATTCAGTGGAATAATTGGCTGGTATGCAAACAGCCCTGACCTTAACTATCTTTGAGATCAACTGGTATGTTAACAACGAGCCAGAGTTTGTTCCAAAATCTAGTAAAAAGCTTTCTTAGAGAAGCTAATGCTGTTTGTAGCAGCAAATAGACTAAACAAACTTTATACTACACTGCTCAGAAAAAATAATTTTCTTATTGGATGTCATTTTTGCAACAACCGAGAGCCATGGATGTGGCTGTGAACTATATGTGTTTTCTGTATAATCAGAATCGGATCATAGTCTCATTTCTGGAGTTATAAGGTTATTTAAGTGGTCATGTATACAGTATACACCAATCTAGAGATCACCTTTTTCCGATTTTGGGTTTATTTACATACACCTGATGCAGCATTTCCTCATGGTATGTAGCAGCCCTGGAATTAACCACAAGACCCAAACCCGCTATATGACATTTTGTAGATACACACAGAACCCTATTATATACTTGAAAAGCTGATGAATTTGATTATTTAATATTAAAATATATCACATATTTCTATGAGATTGAAAACTTGTGTCATGCAAACCCGGAGGTTTCCCATTATCTGATTACACAAATGCATGTATGCTGACAAAACCTGATATTTTGCATCGGATTGCATTCATTGAGAGGTGTCATATAAAAATTATATTAATAAAGTCATGTGAAATAAAGTCAATGAAGATTTATTTAGCTAAACATAAAAGTGTGATTTGTACAGTGTCATCACGAAAGTAAAACATTAACACCAAGTTCAAAGAAAGCATAGGCACAAAAGCTCAAAACCATGACCTGAACTTTGCACTTGTATACATATGTATAATGTATAAATATTTGTGGAATCTCCATGTTAATATTACTAACTGGTTTTATTGCTCCTTCTCCATGCAACTCAGTGTCATCACCATAGCAACCAAAGCCGAATAGGTCAGTGAAAGTGGCTATAGTCTGAACAGATAAATTGGATTTGGTCTCTTTTAAATTAGCAGCATGGACATTTGCAGCCTATGTACACGTTATATTACCCTGCAAATTCAATGGCCTGATCACGTTCGGATTTCATCTTATACTGTATATGTAAACACACCCAATATAAATTGTCATTTTATCCCTCAAGCTATATTAGGAGGTGTTCAAAAACACATTTTGATCAGATTTAATACGAGTGCAAGTCGAAAGCATTTTTTGTATCTGCATAAGCATATTCTACAACGAGCATTTGCAATGTAACATACTTTTTCAATGTAACATCTCTCAAGTATTCAGAATACTCCCTATACAATACTGATGCTGATGTGAAACAAAAGCTTTGTTGGCAACAATGTATGCAAAAATTTAAAAATAATGAACATTGTAAAGAGAATCTGGGCAAAGTATATTCAGATATAATCAAGGTAATGGTCTGAAAATTAGAGAGATAAATCAGATTTGTACTGCAGTTTGAACATAGCAATTGCCATCAAAACACAGACACACACACAGACACAGACACACACACACATATACTGACATAATGATCACTGTAGGCAGTTAATACTACACCTACACCTACCCCTCACCTTGACCTCAGTAACCTAAAGCAAATATTTTTGCTTGTTTTTTTTTTTTTACGTTTTTCTCATGTTCACCAACAAATTGCCCCTACCATGTAAAAAATACCAGAGCTTTCTATCCTCTTGGGTGCATTCAGTCTCCACATAGATAGATGGTACACACACATACACATGCATACGGAATGGATAAACATATGTCTTTAGGACTTTCCTTTTATAATATGTACAATATAATACAAAAAGTAAACTCTGGCTGTCTTGGTTTTCAAATAAAAGTTATGGTTCTTATGATAAGCATCTTGCCTTGGAACAACATGTCTTTCTACCTTTGCAGGGACATTTGACCCAAACACACACAGACACATACACAATCTTTCTCCTTTTGTCTGTTTTCTCATTTCTAGATGTGTTTAGACATCTTCTAACAGTGCATTCAATTGATGACAAAAAACCATCCTGCATGACATATGAATGTATTCTCTCAGTCTCCTGCACATATTTTTTTCACCTGCAGTGAGCAAGAGAACACACTTTCTGTGTCTTTATCTCCACCCTCCAACCTCTTACAGGCACAACTTTATTCTTACATCAAAAGGGTAATCATGATGCCATCCATATCAGTGTCTTGCTTGTCAGAGAGAGATTAACTGGTGTAATATGAGCTATTACTTAACCTTCTCTCCATTTATCCATGTCTCTGTCTAGCTCATAGGCCACTCCCATACATCTTGTCTACAATCCTACATTTACACTGTTCGGCAACGTCTACTGCCTGTTATCCATATTGGTATAAGCTGGCCTCTAGGAATGTGTTATACTTTTTAAATGTTTTGATAAATTTATGCCAATCCTGATACAAGCAGGTCAACAAGCACAAGTAAATATTTTATAATAAAAATATAAATGATTAGAATACAAATAATAAGAACATTAATAATAACGATATATTAAAAATCACAAAATAAAAATGTTATTCAGCAAGAACACATGCTAACATTCCCCTGGGCTAGGTTTCACATGACAAACTACACTTTAAAACTAGTTGATACCAACACAGTACATCTGAAGCAGCAATGGTGACATTAAAGAACTGCTTTAGTTAACTGTGCAGTGTGTTACTGGTTGCTAATTAAACACACTCAGAATCCAGACACAAAGTATTCTGTAAAAAAGTATTCTGATGTATTTAAAGCAGCACACAAAAACAATCCATTTATTATTTATCTGAAAAAGGAACACATTTGAAAGTAGAAAATGTAAATAATAATAATAATAATAATAATAATAATAATAATAATAATAATAATATAAAAGAACAGTCGGGAAAAGCGAGAAGGTCAAACAATGTTTAAAACACACAGAAAAGACATTTTTACATCTCGCTGACACAAATTCTGTTCAAGCTTTTTTTCTTTTCCAGGCCTGACAGTTTTGGAAATCACCAGCTCAATGGAAGTCTGGTATATGATATATTTGTCGAACACTTTGTTTGACAATCAATACAACAGTTAAAACATTAAATGAGCTATACACCATTTATACACACAATACATAAAAATAAATTTTTGGTGTGTGATTAAGTATATATAGCTACTGGCTTTAATAATTCGAAATTGACTTAATGTAACTTGGCCCCCTTCGCATAGCTATTTGTGCATTTCATTGAATGCAAGCACCAGTGTGTTGTGTGAGTGCAGGGAAACAATTTGTGATGACAAGTCTGAATAATCTTGGTCTTTTACAGCTAACTAGAAATGTGTTGCTTTAACAGCAAATGCACACAAAAGCAATGCCATTATTCAGCTTGGGCTGTATTTAGCCAGGTAA
This sequence comes from Parotocinclus haroldoi, assembly GCA_034779995.1. NCBI lineage: Eukaryota > Metazoa > Chordata > Actinopteri > Siluriformes > Loricariidae > Parotocinclus > Parotocinclus haroldoi. Next base: position 47,506 of record JAUZST010000614.1, read on the forward strand.
ACAGGAAGCATAGTATGCTTAATCCCCTTGGCCCTCAAGGTTCCAGATGGAAAATGCAATTATTTGCAGCCAAACCATCCATTCTACACTTAAAGTGGATCTGTGCAATGCCTCTGATGCTCTGACCCAGCAGCAACCCACACACACAAACAAACATGTACACTGTAATACACACATACAGTTTCCTTCACAACTATTCCCACCCCTGTTAAAGATGAGTGAAATGGGTTACAAGAAGTTTACCTTTTGGTCGAATGGCTTACACTGGGAAGTGAAATTTGCCATTTACTCAAGTGTAAGTGCCATTTACGCGTTGAAGTAATACTTCACACACTATAGTAAATTTAGTTTAAAATCATCAAGAAATATGTATTTCTAACAAAAATACATTTGCTACAATTATTTTTACACCTACAAATAGAATGTTAATGTAACAGAAGCATTTATTCCATTTATTTTTTAGAGTGTCTAGGGTTCAAATAGGAGACATCAGCTTTGTGTTTCCTTTTTAGATGACATAGTAAGGATGATGGAATGAGAGGCAGAAAATCCCCATGGATCACTGTTGGATAGTTACAGATGTCACCAAGTCTCCAAAATGTTCTTCAGTTCCAGATCTATGAAATTCACAAGCTATAGGCACAATACAAAAAAGTTTGGAATATGTACCACTCCCAGACAAGAAATAAAATAAATCAACCAGTCAACTAAGGCCTAGGTCTAAGGGCTCCCAAACACAAATAAATTAGTTTATTTTAACTTAGAACTGTTTAATCTCTCTTCTGGTTAAACTTAGAGGAATATATTGTCTAATAAAGTAACATTTCTTTTTCTTTTCCTTGAGTTTAATGAGATTGTTTCATTTAAAAAAATGTTAAATGCTTGTCAACACCATATCTCTGATAAACTTCAACACTTTCATGATTTCTACTTGACACGTTTCTACTTACTGGCCTTTGTGATCATCATCAAAGGTTTCAAAGACCAACACGTCTAGAATCTTCATGCCTGGAAGCACTTACAAGCGTTGGGGCCAGTAGTTCGTAAACACTAGACATTCCTTTACTTCTGCCTGACTCTGACATTTTCCTAGTGATTACGTCCATATTTATGTTCTCTTTCATTTGAACAAGAACTAGTATAAGGCTTTTTTTTGGTTATTTCTCAGTCATGCACACATCACTCTCTCCAAAGATTGAGAAATTTCTATTATTTGCTCTCTCTCTCTCTCTCTCTCTCTCTCTCTCTCTCACACACACACACACACATCACAAAAATAAATACACACATAAACAAATAAATAACATAAATAGACCTGGCATATTATGGAGCACAATGCTCATATGATTGCCACTGGAAGCCTGTCCATAAAGTTATCTTTATTTAAATTTACTGATGAGACAGCAGATGGCATGGCTCCCATCTGAAATATCAGTGAGCAAATCTTCCCTAAGGGTTGTCTTCACAAGTCTGCTGTTGCATACACCTACTAATTTACGCACAAACTACCTGCAGTTACATTCATTCCCATGGACGTATGCCAGACAGAAAAAAGCAGCAGCTCATTTACTTACAGCTATCATTCCACACATGCATTCATATTAGAGCAGATTTGACTAGCTGAGTGTACCAAGAAGGTCTAAGTATGCTTGTTTATTTGCTTATTTTATTCAGCGTTGTCATCAGCATCCATGGCCATGTCTGCAACGCACACAATATTACACCTCTACATAAGGTTCCACCAAGACTAATCATAGTCAAAAACAGCCATATACTGACCTCTATATATACAATGGGGAAAATTAAGTATTTGACACATTGGTCCACCTACAAAGAATGTCAGGAATGGAAAGAGGTCTGTAATTTTTATCATAGGTACACTTCAACTTCGAGAGTCAGAATCTAAAAGAAAATCCAAAAAAATCACATTTTAAAGAAGCCCTCCTATTCTGCACTCAGTGCCTGTATTAATTACACTTCTTTGGACTCATTACCTGTATAAAGGACACCTGTCCACATACTCAATCAATTACAACCATGAGCATGACCAAAGAGCTGTCTAAGTACACCAGGGACAAAATTGTAGACCTGAACAAGGTCGGGATGGGCTACAGGACAAATCTATAAAAAAAAAAAATATATATATATATATATATATATATATATCATATATCACATCGCTGAAAGACAGAAATGTGTGGTGATCAATGATCCATCAAGTCGGCTGCGACCCCCCCCCCATAC
>JAUZST010000614.1:49849-74546 GCA_034779995.1 Parotocinclus haroldoi
TATTAAATGTTTATTAAACCTTTATTGTGTGATTTACACGTATAGCGAACGTATAAACAAGAACTACTGTTGCTTACAAACTTTATTAATTGAAAAATAAATTTGCAACCAAGTTTTTGGAAACGATCTACAACACAAATGTATAGATACTCAGCATGCAAAGTATAATACTGTAAAAAACAAGTTCTTAATCAATTCCAGGCAACGTTTGAAGAACTTATCCAGTGTGATGTGACGCGCTTTTGCTGTGGCTAAGTGGCGACTTGTGGCTTCTTTTCGGTAGTAAATGGAAATGTTAGGGAAAGACCTGTAGGTGGCAGTAGAGGGCTGGGGAGAAAGTCTGGATTTTTCGGGTAGTTATTCCAGAGACCTAGAGTTTCTTCATGGATATTACGTATTTCTTATTCGCTCTCACGTTCTTTGGTCCAATTAAGCAGAATTTTGGTCCAAATAATCGATAAACATTACACGTATATATTAGGATTTGTTTCGGTACTTTAGGATTTGGTCCAAATAAGCGGCTGGTCCCATTAACCATTAACTGGAATCCACTGTATTTGTTTTTAAGAATGCCTTTCTGTGCTCACGTTATGGTCGTCCTCGCGTTCTCAGTTAAAAGGTGTTTGGTAAAGAACGTTCCAGAGTGCTCTTTGGTCATTTCACATCACAACTTTTGTATCGATATCATCTGAAATTGTTTTTCAGCTGGTTGATATTGTTGGATTTTTCATCGATTCCGATTCTTATTGGTTCCAATTTCCTATTTCCTATTTTAAATTGGTGAAAAATTAGACATTTTATTTCCTGTTCCAATTTCGTATAATTTATCCAAATTAAAATAAAATCTTAATCTAAATCGCACAGAACATTAAACAGTGCTTTTTTCCAAGATGTTGCCATCAAGCTTGATGGCATGACGTGTGGCAAAATTGAAGTGATTGGATCGTCCCATGGATCGGCATGGAATTTCCGATACCCGTTCCACTGCTATTTAAACCTCTTATCTGATCTTATCTAACAGTTAAACAGAAGCCATGTTAATGGTTTTCAGATTGTATCTTTTATCGGCGCACGCATGGAGGGTCAAAATGGACTGTGGAGCCCTACTGCTTAAAGTACTAGACTGTGGACCAGAAGGTCCAGGGTTCAAATCCCTGAACAGTTGGGTCCCTGAGCAAGGCCCTTAACCCACAACAGTTTGAAATGTAAGACTGTATTAATTGTAAGTCACTCTGATAAAGGTGTCTGCAAAATCCCACATATAAATACACAGACATAAATTCATAACAGTGCAAGTGCAATGTAAATACGACGTAAACGTAATTTATTCCCAATCAGAGTGTGAATTCGAGCCCTTGTTCCCTAAGCAGTGGCTGAACTTGCAGTCTATCACTACTTCTCAATATGGTGAGATTATGAAATAAGTAGGGATCCACCAATCCAGCTTATTTAGTTCCGATATCAATAATGATACCTGATATCCGATACCAGAAACCTCATCATGAGGCATCAGCCTAGACGTAATCATGACTTTAACTTTTAATTAAGGCACATATAAATGTACTCTTATGCTTATCTTATGCTATAAATGTATATTATTAATTTATTAACATAATATGAATCAGTGATATGTTGGATTTTGCAGTGCCACCATCACCCCTTGCCACACTTATTTTCCAGATGTCGAATGTTGCCATCGAACTTGGCGTAACTGATCGGTTCCATGGATCGTCTGAACCGATATCTGATCTTAATATAGTATCGGTGGATCTCTAGAAATGAGTGAATGGAAACTGAGCCCCTATTAAATCAGTATTTTACCAACTGTCAGATTGTCAAACTGAAAATGAATAGCCTTGAAGTCTGAGCTCCATGCATGTGTGAGATGCGAGGTGTGTTGGGACGCAACAGTTTCGCAATCAAATGTTCCTAATTACCAGAGAAAATCTAAAGCTGCCTTCAGGACACAAAAGCTCCCACTTTCTCTTTTCTGCCAGATGCCCAAGCTCCCTCATTTTTCTCCCCCCAAACTCCCACACAAAATGTTTCTTTATTTGCGAGGCATGCATCCAAACAGGATAACAGCATTTAGTCTCATGGCTAAACAAGCCCTCTTGATGCCAGGCTTTTTAATGTCTGCCTAAATGATCACCAGGTGAGTGTGGATACAACTAAAACACGGCTATGAGTCTCGACCCAAAACTAAAGCATATTTCTTGGTAAGAATGTCAGTGTGATTTATCACGACTTTGATAGTCAAACGTCTGATGCACCGTAAATAAACAGCAGCAGCTTACTCCGTCTTTAGAGTACTTCAGTACTGAAAACAAAAAAGTATCATCGCTATACTAAAATAATATACTGCTCACAAAAAATAGGAAATACCCCAAAATTAGATATCCCCTATTTTTTGTGGGCAGTAGGCTATACTATTAACAAGAGCAAATAAACTATATATTGATTAAGCAAGTGGAGTTCAGTATTTAAGTCAAATAGCATTGTTATATTGTATGAAATAAATATAAAATAATCTATAAAATACTTTCTTTTATTTAATACATATACGGCATATAAAGTCCTCTATTTCATTAATCCCCATATTATTTATTAATATAGTTAGTTCTGATTGTTTAAACCATTGCAATAAATGCATTTTTTATTTTTATGCATTTGCAAGTAAACTTTTTTTAAAAAAATCTAAACAGCCCAAGCAGGTTTGGTCCAAGTTCGACGATTATGGTATAAAAGACAAGGCTCAGATTAATTTATCACATACAGAAAGCACAACTTGCTGTGAAACAATTGTCTGGTATCTTAGTTTAACAGAAAAATTGAAATATAACGAGTCGAAATATAACAGAATCGAATAAATCAAATGAAAACACATATGACATGATTATATATTGCTTTTTAAAATACAAAGAAAGCCTAAGTTTGGCATCCTTGTTTTATTGGCAGCAGACGGTGCATAAAATATCTATTAATAATCTATTATTACTTTCTAAAAGAGTTGATTGAGACGCTACCTAAAAGGGAAGCACCACAAATAGTATGCAGAGAGCCAGATAGCACAGGGACTTCACCTGGGGGTAACCGTGGTGGAAGGGACTCTTCCTCATGAGAAAACAAAGAAGCAAGGAAAAACTCGGCCAAAGGTATGTTCAAGAAACGGTGAAACAAGAGCTTCTAGAAATTGTATAGATCCTCATTTCTGATTTTTTAAAAAAACGTATGACTTATCGATTCCGATTTTGGACAATTCCAATTTCTTTACTGTACTACACTTATAAATACGGATCATTTTCGTTTAACTTTTCTTCTAATGGAAACTTGTACCATTAAAAAGAAAAAGAGCACTCCTGTCCTGAGTTCCCACCACTCCAGCTGCTGGAGACTCTGGTATATGCAAGCTGACCACGGTGTTAAGAATTTCGATCTACAACAGTCCTTCTCACTTGTTACTCATGCAGTGTGGTAGAATAAAAGCACAACTCTCTAGCCATCAATGATACCCAGCAGATTCCATGACCACTTAAAGTAAAGAAGTAAAGTCAGGTTTATTTCTATAGAGCGTTTCGCAATTTTCTGACTGGTAAGATTAACATTAAAAGCATCAGCCAACTTATAATCACGAATCAAGGAATGGAAATCCTAACGGATACTAGACTTTGTTCATAATACCGGGACCTCAATCCGATTTTCGTCTGTTGCCAATACAGCCTGCCTTATAAATCAGACCCGTTTTGCTTGCGGAGATACCAGCACTGGTGTAATGATGTTCGGCACTCAGCCTTGGTTTCAGCGAAGCAGAATGACCCTATGGTGCTGTTCTAATGAGGTTCCACGACACAAATGGACCACTTAAGCTTTACTGCACTTGTTCTTGGTTAAAAGGCACAAGTGAAGTTGTTCTTCTTATCTCTGAAATCTGCTCCAGTACATTGCTCACTGCTCATTAACAGAAGTGCATGTGGCCAGATGGTTTAGGACATGTAAGGGAGTGAGAAAATCTGAAGAGCAGTGTAAAAGTCATTTTGATGGTAATATAAATGAGTAAGTCACTAAGCAGATTGTTAAAGGTGTGCTAAAGGTGTGCTCAACCGGAGCAGCAACAGATGAACGGTAAAAACGTCTGAATCACTTAATCACCTTCAGAGAGATCAGATAAAAGATTCTGCCATCATTCATGTGGCAGATCAATAGTTACATTACTTTATTATGTGTCATTCAAAAGGCACTAGAATTGTTATTCCTGTGTGTTATTATTATTTAGTTATGATTTGTTTAACATATTCTATTTTATTTTCCCCGTTTTTAACAGTGGGTCTCCTTAAGAACATACTGAGGCACCTCGGTTCTCAACCACCTCAGAACTTGTTGAATTTGGTGGTTCTCGGTGCATATTGTAGAGGAAATAATGCCTCGGCTCTTGTCGTTCGCTCGTTATGAGTCGAGCTGTAACTTGTTTCACAGTGATTCAGGAGATTTCTCTATGATCCAGAATAGATGATATTAAACTCATCAGTTCATGATCCATTTAACTTATGATGGATTTATCTGAACATTTCTCCATCATAAATCAGGAGCTCCTGTATAGTACAAATCAGCAACTAAATAAACAATAGCAAAATGGCAGATTTGTATTTAATTAAATTGCTACTCTAAGTTTATAAATGTTAGTAAATAAGATAGTAAATGTGTCTTTTTTAGTCACTCTCTAAAATCATTTGCATATACTGTTGTGCCGATTCCAATTTTCTTTCGCTCCAAGAATTACAAATGACAGCATAAGTATTTTTGTTCAACCTTTTTTTTTCAACAGGAACGTCTTCATTGCTTAAAAAAGAAAAGTCAGAGTTTGGAGTATGGAGTAGCACTAAAAACACAACTGAAATCTAAACCTCAAAACGTTTAAAGCTCATCCTGTTAATCCTGGAGTTAAAGTTCATAAAAGCACAGCAGAAACTACATGAAAAGGACTGTGCTAAAAAAATTTTAAAAATATACACCAATATGTCGCAATAGTTACTTTTGTGATGCACTACATCACATCGGCTTTTAGCTCAGTTTAAATGAGGTGTAACTACAAGCTGGGCTGCTGTAGACGTCACATCGCAGTACAGACAGTACAGACAGTACAGACAGTACAGACAGTACAGACAGTACGGTCTCTTGATTTTTCAGTGAAACCAGCAACTCATTTCTCATTTCACTTCAATCTTCAGCTGCTGTGTTCAATAATTCAAAATGACTCAAAAAATACTAAAATAATACTCAAAATAAATACTAAAAAAAACTTATCGACACACTGAGGTTTTGAAACGTGGGACTACTGCTGAACTCAGTATCTAGAAATGATTACAGGTTAATTCTTACGGCTCTTAGGCACTAGATTTGTTTTTTTTTTTTTGTTTTTTTACAAAAGAACCCAAATATAGGTCTTCCTTATACACATCAGAAACAAGCTACAAAAACCAACAAAACGCAACATACAAACCACCTCCAATACTTTTAAGCAACTTTACAGAAAATAAGCCCAAAGTCGCATAAAGGAAGCAAACTAAAAGGAGGTCACATCTGCATGTACGGTGTGGTTTTCCCACCTAAAAAGAATGAAGAGGTCTGTAATTTAAAATAAATCCAGAACACCACATTGTATGATTTTTAAATTATTCATATGCATTTGATCACCTACCAACCAGCAAGAATGTTGTCTCTCAGACCTCTTTTTTAAGAAGTCCCTCCTATTCTGCACTCATTACCTGCATTAATTGCACCTGTTTGAACTTGTTACCTGTATAATAGGCACCTGCCCACACACTCAGTCAATCACACTCAAACATTTCCACCATGCTCAAGACCAAAGAGCTGTCAAAGGACATCAGGGACAAAATTGTAGACCTGCACAAGGCTGGGATGGCTTACAGGAAAATAAGCAACTGCTGTTGGTGCAATTATTAGAAAATAGAATAAACACAAGATGACTGTTAATGTAATATATCACCTTGAGGGGTAAGGATGATTCTGAAAATGTTCAGAACTACATGGGAGGACCTGAACAGAGCTGCGACCACAGCTCAGACTCAAAGGTGACCATTAGTAACATGCTACGCCGTTACGGATTAAAATCCTGCAGGGCACACAAGGTCTCCCTGCTCACGCCAGCAAATATCCAGGCGCGTTTGAAGTTCACCAATGACTATCTAGATGATCCAGAGGAGGCATGAGGTCAAGTGGTCAGAGGAGACCAAAATAGGGCTTTCTTGTATGAACTCCACTCACTGTGTTTGGAAGGTTTGGTTGTTTATTTTGCTTACTTAATGTCGCTATCAGAATCTGTGGCCATTTCACCGTGCATCTATACACAAGGTTCTCCCAAGACCAGTCAGGTATGTGGTATATAAAGTTCAATATAGAGTAATTTAGAGTAATCAGTTAACCTAACACACATGTTTTCGAACTGTGGGAGGAGGCCGGAGTACCTGGAGTAAATCAATGCAGACACAGGGTGGACAGACACCACACATAAAGATCCTTGGCCACTCTCTGGGACTGAACCCAGCATCTCCCATGTGGAAACACAATACTTTGGTGGTGCTTTTCTGGAAAGGGGACAGGACGATTGCACCGTATTAAAAGGAGGATGGATGGGGTCATGTATCGCAAGATTTTGGCCTACAACCTCCTTCCCTCAGATGGGTCATGGCTGGGTCTTCCAGCATCACAATGACCCACACAGCCAAAGCAACTAAAAAGTGGTTCCATAAGAAGCATTTCATTTAGCCAGTCTCCAGTCCTGGACCCAAAATTAAATCTTTGGAAGGAGCAGAAGCTCAATGTTGCGCAGCGACAGGGAGAGACAAAAGATCAGACAGAGAAGAAACGGAGCCCCGAGAACAATGACACGATGAACAAACTCATAACAACGTGGCTTGACCACGAACAAGTTTAAATATAAACAAAGGAATTGTGAGACAGGTGAGAGGAATAAATCCACCAGCAGCACAGACTGGGTTGGGACTCTGGAGGTGATCAGTGGAACAGATACACAGCTTTAAAAACAACAGTGTGAGTCAAAAGTCACCGGGCAACCTTTTATTTTTAGAAACAAAGGATAAAATGACATATCTGAATACCCCAACAAGTAATGTGTATGGGGACTATCTTATAGTCTATGTCTGAAACATGGCCACCATAAGCTGCTATACTGGATCATGGGCATATTTTTCCAATGGATATAGCATGTCCATAGAATTTTATCAGAAATCAATTGGTGCAATCAGATTTCCAATATCTCTTGTGGTTCAAAAGTTATCTACACAAAATTCAAAAGTTTTGTTGTTCAAAGCGGGTAACTGAAGATGGAACAGATTATTCTGATGTCCAGGGAACGCAGCTGTCGTATCATAGCAACAGGCTAAAGACAATTTTTTTTTACAAGAGAAGTACAGATTAAAGCCAAACTGTGTCTGATTTGAGACTGTATCAGCTGGATTACTAAATGCAAATGTAAATGATTAATAATACACCTCAGCGTGTGAAAGTGAACAGGAACACAGAAAATCATTGTTTGTAGCTCAAGTCACTTGCACATTAGTCTGTCGGTTTCCATTTGAGCAGAGTCAACGTTACACATGCAATAAGGAATGCCTTTATGAAAAAAAAAAACATTTTATATACATATATATCCATTCATTATGTTCTCTATTGTATTATTATTTTCCCAATTTTATTATGTTCTCATTTTTCAGGGTAACCATGCCTGACCTGAATGGTAAAAAGCTTACCATAAATCTCTGTATCATATTTTTTTTTGATAATATCCTCCATTTTATTATATCTTTATTTTATTCCGTATTTTTATAATAGCCTCTATTTTATTATATTCTTTGTCTTATAATATCATCACTCTTAGTATATTCTATACTTTGTAATGTATATCACTAATACAGACAGACAGATAGACAGATAGAATGTAATTTAGTATAAGTGACCACTCAAAATCCCCAGTCTCTGAGAAATTATGGTCTGCTATTAAAACTCGACAGATGTGAGAGATTTTTTTTTTTTTAATCTTGTCAGAATCATTTCAAAGTACTTAAGTGTATGCTCAGCCATCCAACTGAATCAATTTTGATAATGAAGGTATCCAATTTAATTAGAATAAGCAAACAACCCCGAGATTAGGCAAATGCCCTCAGCTTTATTTTCAAGCCAACACGCTTGAAGCCGCGTCTCTTCTGCATGAGCAGAGAACAGAGCAACAGTGAAGAAGTTCACAGCTGGAACGTTGTGTACGAAATACGGTTATGACACAGCACAGCTGTTTCACGGTCACTTTCAATAAAGTTGGGCGAATTAACGCGAAACGAGTCATTCTCGTGTCAGGTAGTCGTGTTTCTGCTCGAATCGGAACAAAATGAGGATTTAAATGTGGGTAAGACTTTTTCACGGCGCTGCGTGTCGTCACGCTGACGTGTAGTTGCAAAAAGGCGTGCGGAATCGCTAAACACCGTACAGCACACCTTTAACTCTAGGCTGGGTTTCACTAACTAGACGAAAACCGTTACTCCTCTAACAACGGTCGGTTTATTTAAATATCTAACACGTTGAACAGATACGGCGGCGGTCGAGCGCGCGGGGCCTAAAACAGGGACCGCGACCACCAAGCGCGTCCAAACCTCACACCTCGGCGGTTAAAAAAGCTAATACGACTTGATTAGAAATGTAGTAATTTAACGGAATTATTTTCACGAGAGATTGAGGCCGGGAATGTTCAGTAGGAAAGTCACTACATCGCTACAGTTACTTCAACACCAACAGGTCGAACAGAGGAACTGAAAGAGTAAAAAAAAAAACAACAAAGATTTACCGAGACTCGGCCTCAAAAACGTAATGATGAGAAGACATTTTATTTCAGTGACAGCCACAAAACAACGCCACCCGAGACCGAGAGCAGGCGAATGGAAAGTAAACATGCCCGAAATTGCTCGATTACAATATCAAATGTTTCTTACCAGTCTCGCTAACCTGCCTTTTAAATCCTCAATCCTGTGAATCTCAGAAAGACAGAGGTACCGTTGCCGTGTTTACTCCTTGCCATACAATCCCCATATCTCGCTCCCGTTCTCTCACACTCCCCTGATCCAAACTGTAAGATAACGGTTTAGCTACAGCTACTGAGAGCGTATAACGTTCCCTCTGTGTGTGTGTGTGTGTGTGTTTGTCGGTGTGTGTGTGTGTGTGTACCACCCTCCCTAAATGACTGTAATAAACGTGGGACCAGGGTTGCCAGATTGCCACCCCACACAACCAGCGAGGAGCTCAAAGCTGAAATCGTAGCATTTCGAAATTATCCACAACGACTTTAAACTGAGCCCAACAGTCGATGGTTAAGGGCATTTCCCAAGTCCCCAACAGCTATATATATATACATACACTTTAACATTTATTGCTATTCTAGATGTGTTTGCTTTAGAACCTTAGATTGGACATTTTACAGTTACATATTACAGTTAACTTAGATTGGACTCACTACAGTTGTCTGGAGGACAGTCAGGGAGAAGAGTCAGAACTTGAACCCGAGTCCCCGGAACTGTGAGAAAATGAGCGTGCCAGCTGCCAAAAGCACGTATGCCTTATTTGGTGCTGCGGAATGATGTGCTATTAGTTTTAATCGCTATAATGAAAATGAAAGCAGTAATTATGTAAAACGAGAAAAATGGAAAACAAAGACGGTCATCCCGCGCTCAGTGGCATATGATACCTATAATTCATTGTTGTTTAATAGTCGACTCGATATAAGCATAAGGAAGCTGCACTCTCGTTCTGTCTCCCAGGTCTGAGTTCCCTTAACCTGCCTAAACATTCAGTGGCTCATACTTTTTGTGTTCACTAAAAGCCTTGGAATCTGTCTGGGAATGTCCTGTTTCTCACTCTCTCATAGAAACACACTTCCAAACAAGGCATTCTTCATGCAGAGATTAGACCGACCAGCCATTACACTAAATCCACCTGCCTCATATTATGCGGCACCTTGGTACCACCAAGGTTTTGACCCATTATGGCTTGGACTCTACAAGACCTCTGACCTTTAAATCTACATCAATTTAGCAGACGATCTTACAATCCAAGCAATTGTGTGTTGAGTCTTTCTCAAAGACCCAACGGTGACAGCTTGGCAGAGGTGGGACGTTCTCCTTCGTCCAGTACCCTACTGTGGTATTTGACACCCCGATGCTGGCAGCAGATCCTTCAATCGTGGCGTTCGTTGATCCAAATCATCCCACAGATGCTCGATCCGATTGGGATCTGGCTAATTTGGAGGCCAGGGCAACACTCAGGTGGTAAGTGTCAACGTAACATCGACGTGAGTGCCAGGACCAAACAATTATAGGACCGAAGGAAGAACTAAATGGTATTCACGTTACTGTCATTAGTCATGAATGTGAATGACTATAAGAAATGTAGTTGTAGTTAGATGATTATCGGAAGTTAACTGGCATAGTTAGCTACCGTGGTTAAAATATTCTTTCTTAATATCCCATAATACACTTTGGTTGAAGTGAGAGATTGACTGGGAAAAACAAAAAGTATGTCATGTATATCACAGTCCAGACCTGTTTTCATCATTCTGTTCTATGTTTTTGCTTTTATACAGTATATAAATGGTTTAATCTTTTAAAATGTTAGCCTGCATTTGTCTGGTATCATCTCAGCACTGTTACTGGCTCTGGATGTTTTTCCTTTAGTTTTTGTTGCAATTTCCTTCTGAATCAATAAAGTCTTATCTTTTACCTCACAGGGACCCACAATACAACATGTACTCCACGTATGGTAAGATGACGGGCAAAAGCTTTTTCCTGGCTGATGGTAGTTTTGTAGACTGTTTTTTGAACAGTGCAACATGTATTTTTTGCTCTCTGTTACCGCCCTCCTCACTGTGTGCGCAGGCAAAATAAACTTGGGTCCTCCTCCAGAGAGGTTTGTCACAGTTCCAGTTGATTTGTGACTTAATGATTGCCTAGCTGTAGAGCTGATCGAGTAGAACATCTTTCTCTTTTTTAATTGCTCTCTTATGTTTTTTCACCTCATATGTGTAACACAACTAAAAAGGAAGCCATATATTCGTAAAAGGAACCAAACCTTTGGTGGCTTAGATGTGAACTAATGTTGCACTAACTCAAAGTGAACTGCATTACAGTGGTACCTTGGTTCTTATCCTTAATTCGTTCCAGAAGGTTTGTCAAGAATTGGGCAAATGCTTTGCAAAAGGAATAATGTAAATCGAAATCTTTCCGGATCCCCAGAAAATCCCCCCTGCATAAGTTATTCTATGCATTAATGGATTTGTATTATACAGTAGCTCCTGGTTTATAATTAAATGTTCAGATAAATCATAGTTAAATAGTTCAAAACTAGATTATAACTAGATCATAAACTGGTTTAATATAATCTATACTCATAGAGGAGTCTCAGACACATTGACACTTACATTAATCTACAGTTATCCAAAATCATTAACACAAAGCTTTTTTACAGCAAAGTGCTGGAAAATCTAATGTCATTTAGTGAATAATGGCTTGAAAGTGAAAAGAAGCAGAAGCAAAACTACCCAGCCAGAAAGTGATCTTGAGGACTCAGTCCTTCATTTCTTTTTGGTTGGATTTTTCAGAAAACTTTTAGGGCCCATGGAAACTTATTTGCACTAAGAATGCAGCACAAAAACAACACCATAATAAAGAAAGCAGAGATCTGTACTGAGAAACAGCTATTGTGAGACTGAATCACTGTGTCCTAAAATCATGAACCGAACCTTAGCTGAAATGAATCCCACGGCTCGACTCATACAAGTTCAAACAAGTGCGTCGAGTACCAAGCAAAGACATGAGACATGTTTTTCTACTGCGTAGAGAACTGACGGAGGACAAATGCATAAGTATGTCGCAATCAAATAATTATATAACACAAAATCAAAGCACTGTACAGTTACACAGTATGAGCCATTTTTAAAACATATAGGTCACTCACCAGAGAAGCAGAAAGGTGGCAGGTACATCTGCGTGGTGGTACAGGGTGATGCCAGCACTTTATCTGTAGTAGGTATGGGTGATGGAGAAGTGTGTCCTAATCGGCACCATTTTTCCGTGCCTGTTCATTAAGTTTATGCAAAACATTCTAGTTTATTATTTTCTTAAATGTGATCATCAACATAAGTATTTTGCACAGGACTAATCCTATAATCTCCTAACTGTGGACGATTAGTTAGGGGGATACCCCCGCTTCCAAATGACTGCATGTTCAAACTTGCATTTGCAGGTTATGATAAATATTTTCTTTTGGTTTGTTTTCAAGTGATTTCAAACATTGAGAAACAGGATCGCTCAACCCCACCTTCCCTATTACCTGATCAAATGATCTCCTCCAGGGACTCCAGTCGTTGGCTGCTCATATCTGGAGACACACGATCAACAAAAATGAAATCAATCAGGTAACCTTAGCTCTGCATTCAAGCCTGGAGATAAGCCATGGTTCCAAATCCATCCTGTAGCTCAGCGTCTGGGTTTACTGGGCTAAAAACACACACACACACACACACACACACTTCAAACACCAAGACCCTGAATTACCGCTAGTTACAGAGCCTTGTGTAACAAATACCAGAGATTACATCCTTAAAAAATTGGCTGTAAAGTCAAAAGTCTTCTATAGATTGTTTTTGTATAGTGGAGCTTTATCTAAAGGCAGCTTTACAATTTTCTATCATATCTTTCAAAAATGAGCAATCCTAGGGTGACAGTGGAAAGGAAAAACTCTCTAAACATAAGAACGTTATAAGAAGAAACCACAGACCTAAACTAAAAAAAAGCCTTATTGGCTTAGATTTCTTAGATGAAATGCATAAGGATTGAAGCAGTTATCTACGCTTTATAGTAATAGCTTAAATAAGCAGAAGATAAATAGAAAATAAATAATAACAAAAAAAAACCCAATTAGATATGCAATAATAATGCATCTAAAATAGAAACATGTAGACTAATACATTAGAGAAGGTTGATCACATGACTGAGGTTAGGGTTAGAGTTAGGCCAACTCAACGAATAGTTTACGTTTCTTGGTATTTGTATAGTGTATTAGAAGGAGGCTAACAGACGTTGATCAGGGAGCTAGCCAGGGAGCTCAGGGCTAGTAAGGGGTTACCATTGCAGTATTGAGGCCAGCTCCCCTCCACCAGACAGTGTGGAGTGCTCCATAACCCAAGCGCCTAACATAAGAATCATCCAAATTACATCTAACTTGACCTTCAAGCCACCTGATTCTAATAACATGAAAAAGACTGCATGGCAATCTGGGTTTGAGACCAGGCAGTGCCTTGAGGTCGGTCAGGGGTCATGTGATGTCTTTTCCAAAATATGAGCGGCACTGCACCCACACAAGCAAACAAACAAACAAACACAAAAAGAGTGCCATCCAGAGCTGGATTACTGGAATTGTCCCTCCTAAGTACTATGTGTGTAATGATAAAAGCTTGCTGAAAAAAAGGGTGGCTGTTGGTAGCTATGTTAATCCCACTAAACAAAACCTGTTTTCCTGTTGTCCAAAGCTCAAATGATCACACATCCTTGAGTCAGGATTTTTCCCTGTCATACTTCTGACTTCTTGTTCATTCGTACCTCACCTGACGCCACTGAACGCTGAAGAGATAGAAAACATCATAACAGCCAAGATAACATCCATCGTTTAAGCTACTACACACACCAGGAAGACGGAGGGCCAAATGTGCGTGGAGCTAACAGTGTATTGTTCAGACTTACAACCTTACAACCTGCTAAAACATAAACATAAGCAATTATGTTCAATCTTGTATTGGTTTAGAGGATGCCTTGGTTTTTGCAGTAATCTCCCATTTGTCAGGGTGTGGGTAAGAACACCAGGTTCTGTTAAAGGGTAGCCATATCAAACAGCACTGAACCCATGTCAGGTCACCCATGTCTGATTTATTCCTTTAGTGCTTTTCTACAATGGAGCATTGTCTCGATATCTAAAAACCCAAAATGTTGTAAGGAAGTAACCTTGGAAGGACAAAGACTCAAAAGGGACCTGCTTGGGTGGCTCAGATGATAAGTGTAAGAATTCCAGACTTCTACTTTCAGAAACCGTTTGAAACTTTTGAATAGAGCTAATACTTCGGGAGTTACGGTAGCATACTGAGTTGTTGTAGGCAACCTGGAAAACCGAGAGTGGACCTCCAGTGGTATGTGCATTCTCTTATCGATCAAGTGGAATGGATTCTTTGAGAAACAATAGAGACAGCTCTGGGTAAACTATTATTTTATGCTAAATCGGTAGGGGGACAGTTTTCCCGCTAAAAATTTCTGCCGAGGACACAATATCTTACAGTAATTCTAATGATACCCATACTGCACACAAAAAATTGGGAATATTTCAGAATTATATGAAATGTGTGTGACTAGTCTTGAGAAAACTTTGTGTATAGATGTAACCTTGTGTGTCACTGAAATGGCCACTTGGCAATTGAAATTGGTTTGAAATTGGGTAACTGGTATACATGCTCTGAGTAATCTGATTACTGAGTTAAAACCCAGCTTTAGTTATCAGATTTCTTTATCGGACTCTTGATCGGAGCATGCTATATGCATATTATAACTTGGCTGTACTGGGACTTCCACCCTGGACCATCTGGTCAGTAGTCCAGTACTTTACTCATTGTGTGGCCAGAAGCCACCTGAGTTACTTGCTATACTATCAACATGTGAGACAAATGTCCAAACCCAATAATACAAAATTACATACAGTTGATTATGGAGGCATACAGGTTCCATTTGGTATCCCACATTACATTTACCCACAGATGTTACAACTGGGTCTTTAGATCCTGAACACTAGTATATTTCTCAAGATGTTGTCCCAGCTGGTCCAATAAATGCTCAATTGGTGATAAATCTGGCAACTGAGCAGGGAGTGGAAGAGTCTCAGGCTCAGGCTAAGACATTTCTGGGAATCCAGTGTGAGTGAGCATTTTCCTGCCGAGAAATGCCAGTTGGAAGCCCTGCCGCGAGATTAAATGCCCCTGAGCCTTTAGTGTCCCTGCTATCACTACCAAGTATCGTATGATACGCATGACATTACACATGGTAATATTCAGTCATTATGAGATATTTAGCAGTATTTATTCAAATAAAATCCAAAGTGTTTTTTAAATATTTTAGGTTTTTTTATATGAAAATGTTTTGATTCTCTTCTCGGTTAGTTAATGATGATAATGTAATTTGTCTTATTTTTTTGCAGATGATTGATGTATCTGTGGTTACAAAACTTTATTAACCTCTTACGCTCAATAAAACACATCCTGCTTCCGAAACTGAGATGGAAAGTCTTTTTAAAGGAACACTCTATCTTTTTAAGTACAATTAAAATTCCAATTTACAATTTAAGTATATGTAGCAGCATTTACATACACGTGTATAAAAGCCACACTCCAAATTTTACTTGAGTATGTTTTTAGAAATCAGACTAGTAGTACTTTTACATAAGTAACGATATTGTGTCAAATGAGAATTCATGTAAGCTGGACCTACAGCTGCTGCCATGACTATAAACTGCTACACAGCATTCACACGTGAAAAACGTGCTAAGCACAGCAGGAAATTATTTCCGTGCACTCAGAGTTGCTCAGAGATCACTTCTGAATCTTTTAAGCTTAAAGACCTATCAAAGGAATTTTAAGCTAAGCAAGAATCCTTATGAATACGGCACCCTTTTGCATAAACATTGTGCCCTGTGATGGACTGCCTTCCTACCTAGGATAATTAAATTACAGAAAAATGCACAAGAGAATATGTTCCACTAATGGTTTCAGACTTTTCTGTGACTCCACCGTGTTTGTTTATAAATTACATCCTGTACATCCAGGAGCTAATCAGTGAGCTAAATGTGTGATAAAGATGATGAGAATCCTTTTAAAAACTTTTAGCCAGGGGTTTTAGCTAGAGAAATTCTCCACCAATAATAATGCAATGGTTAAAATCACTGAGGCCACATAATTTCCTATCCTATATGTTGATTAGCTGATGCTGGCGTCCTTATCTTCGTGACGTCATGTATTGTACTGCCTACTTAGATCATTCCATCAATGAGAAGGTGTTCCTAATTAGAGCATTTCAAAGAGTAATTCAGTTATTAATGAGCTGATCCAATTAACTACTGTAAAATCCTAACGCTCAAAGGACACATGTTGCAACAGAGAACAGGGCCTTTCTCGCTCACACCTCAACTTCTCTGCTTTGTATTGTTCTATTTTTGCTTTCTTGTAAAAAAAAAAAAAGTTTGATTAACTCACACCTTGTACTTAGTTTTTGCATGACCTCACTGACAAACACAATAACACACCTGACTGTTCCTGGCTCTTCTCCATCCGTTGAGAAAGAGATACTCATGAATCATCAGAGGATTCATCTCACAACTTTCTTAACGTAGCTATCGTCAATAACAGCGAACTCAGTAGCTGTGACTATTCCAGGCGATAACAGGATATTACTAAGCAAAATCTATGATCAAGTTCTGTTTGGTTAAACTGTGTGTAATGTTTGTGTTACACAAGTACTGATTGACAAGTCTGTAAATAATAGATAAAGCACTAAAGAGATATTGATACACAGAGATACACAGACAAAAAAAAAACACATAAAACTCCTAAATAATCCAGTCCAGTAACGTATAGAGTTACGCATCTATCTCTCAGAAATGCAGAATTCCTTCCTTAATTAATAATAAGACACAACGGTTTTAGGATCGATTAGCTAAACACTTCAAATGATATTGATTTTCTGAAACTCCAAAGTCTGGTTAACAAATCACCTGCCAACACAGCTAATATGCCTGATTCAGCAAGAAACCAAATGGTTTTAGCAAATACACTTGAAGGCTTTGTCATTCACATCAGTTATCGATGAGTTATCGTTGAGTTATCAGTGGTTAGTGCTGTCGCATCCTGGGCTGTCTGGGGTTTGCATGTTCACCAGATATCAGTCGGGGTCAGCACTATTCTATACCCTATATAGAATTAATAACATAAAAATATATATCTATTAATAATCACCGGTAAGGCTGGCTATCCAGAAAACAATTCTGATTCATAACCGCTTGCAAAACTCCAAGAACCTGGTACCCTTTAAGAAGATACAGGGTGAGTTAAACGTCACAGGAAACCCTTTTATTTTAGGAACAAAAGGGAAGATAACATATCTGAATACCCTTGTAAGTAATGGGTAAGGATTTTTCGGTTATGGACGAAACATGGCTACTATTTTGAGAGCTGAAATATTGGATCAAGGGCAAGTTTTTTTTCCAATGGGAAGGTGGTGATGTAACATCTCAGAGAAGACCAGAAATCGACTGGTGCAGTCAGATTTGAAATATCTCGTTTGGTACAAATGTTATCAAGACAGAAGGTTCTAAAGATTTTGTTGTTCATCACAGGTAACTGAAGATGGAATTCATGATTCTGATCTCCGGGTAACACCCCTGCTGTACCATAGCAACAGACTTTAACAACCGACACCCAGAAATATCACCAGCTTCACACAGCACTGTTACATCCCTAATAACCAAAATCAGAGAAACCGGGACCATGGACGTCAAGAAATGTAGTGATTGTCACCGACCAAGAAACCTCAACAATAGTTTCAACAACACCCTTCTCATAATGCATTTTATGCTTTAAAAACACGTCCATATTGAAGATGCGTCTCTATGACAGGACTGGAGTTTCATCACTACGTGGTTTTGTTTTGGTTCACTCTGCTATAACACTGGTAAATCACAAGTTAGGCTTTACTATCAAAGAACGTGCCAAATCTGTTATAAAGGACATTTTATCTCTAAAAGGGTAAAAACATCTTCAGCTTTAGCCGGGATGGTCTGAAACGCCTCAAACAAGGATGCAGGAAAACCAAAAGTCTCTCAGTTACTATTTCTGATACATAATCTGTGCTGCTGAAATGCTGAACCTGTCATCCAAAAGGAAAGAAATCACTATAGTTTTGGAGAGGGAGATTTGTGTAACAGTCACAACTCTCCAAGCCTTCAAATAAGGAGGACTGTGTTGGCACAGCATTTAAGATATTGGACTACCTCGCAGAAGGTCCAGGGTTCATACCTCAGCACTGACAATCTGCCGCAATGAAAGCCTGCAAGTTTAAATTGGAATTTTGATAAAGACCTTTTGTGATTAAGTTCACACAAACGATTCTGCACACTTCGTTTCATTAGACTAGAGAATTTTGTTTCTCACAGTCTGAGAGTGCTTTAGATGGGCTTTCATGGGTCTTTTACTGAGCAGGGGTTTTTGTCTGGCCACTCCACAGTAAAGCCCAGGTTTTTTTTGGTGCTGCTGTGATGGTTGCTCTTCTGGATGTTTCTCCCATCTGCACACAGGCTCTTTGAAGCTCAGCTTTGGAATGAACACCACTGTGTCTGGTCTTCTCCCCGATTACTTTGTTTGGTGGGGCGTCCAGCTCTACGAAGTGTCCTGGATGTTCCATAGAATTCCGGAGTCCACTGTACTCTTGGGAACTTTCAGTGCAGGGGAAGGTTTTGTAGCCCTCCCCAGATCTGCCCCTTATCTTTACAAAATCCTGTCCCTGAGCTCTACAGGCAGTTTTTTTTAAATGACAGAGATTCAGACATTTTTATATCATGATCAACACACATTTGTTCTAATCATTCCCCACACTGATGAATGGCTTTGGGTTTGGATACGGTTTCATCTCATATTTACACTATTTACAGCAAGTCAGGCATGACCAGGTCATAACTTAGCGGAATAAATCAAAAGAAGAGAATGCCTTGATGCATGCTTAATTATTCAGCGAAGCAAATCCTAAAAGGTTTCGGAGAAACATTTAGTCACTGATCTTAACCACATCTTCAGAGGCAAATACCTGCAGTACGAACGTCCCTCCAAAGGGACAGCCAAAGGATGGGCCCCTCTTTATACACTATGAGTGTCTGTTCCACATGCTATGCAAATGAGCTGTATATAAATGTGGGGCCGTTTTCCAACTAGCTAAGACTGAAGAAGTCATGATGGGGTGTTTTGTTTCTCAAACAAAAACCTTGCGCACAGAATAACTGATTCAACGTTCTGGGAAGAAGTAGAGACCAAATGTGACCAAACTTTGCTTCTGATGTAGGCAGCAAGCTATTATCATATCATCAATATGTCTTGACTTCAAAGCAGCCTTTGAACTTTGACCTCTGATTGGCATTATGGAAAATAGAGGAAACTGGGCACTTACCACAGGAATCATCTTCCACTTTTAAGCAACATTAAATGCATCAAGCAGCATTGAGTGCATCCGCAACAAAGTGTCTAGCGAGTTCTCCAGGGAGATGTTGCTTCTCCACTACTCCACAACACTGGTAAATGAAGGCATGTGAAAGCAGGAGAGGAGTACAATATGATTAAGAAAACTTTATTACCGACTTTATGTTTACAGTCGACCTCCACTTCTTTGGAGTCCAAATTGAACGAGTCAAGAAGTGGATCACTGGCAGAGGAGAAAAAAGTGGCATCCATGACTGAGATACATGGTAGGATTGTGCCGGGCCGCCTCTTTGCTGGGTTACCTTTTGGCTCTCTTGTTTCTAGCTAGTGCTGCTGGAGTGTCATGCTACAAATGGCATCAGTGGTTGTTAATAGACTCTGTGCTCTTAGCCCTAACTATCAACATTTTCACTTTTCTTCCCAAACTTGTGTAGTTCCAGCCCCACACACAAAGGCGTTCCCTTACTTCATATCCACTGAAGTTGTTTCTGTCATTAGTAACCGGTCCCATGCCGGAGCCCCACCAGAGTTCAGTAACTCTGTCACTCCTCCAATTGGTTGGGGACGATGTGCCTCTAAGGACTAAAGGTTTTATTTAGTGTTTTATTGATCTGTTTTTGAACTATTGACACAGGGTCATTATAACATTTTACATCTACGCCACCCAAGATGGATGGGACCTGTTTTTAGTCGTGGTCCTCCCTTGATCTCGCCCTTGATTGTCAAACATGATCCAGCGACGCCCACAGCAGCATACCAACTCTAGAAAGGGACAGAAGAAGATGGCATTGTTACAGACCTCACTGTTTTGATATAGGGCCTGATTTTCAGTATCAGCAATCTTTATTGAGGATTCCACTCATTCTAGAGACACCCATATATGGAGTGTAGCTCTCACATAGTGCATGGATCTGCTCACATGTCTCTGAGGAACAACCTGTAGCCCTAAGGCTTCCAAGCTGGGAGTTGCTGTCTGATTCAGCAGAGTAGGAATTTTCCAGCAAGGCTTCTAGCTTCATGCCCTGATAGGCAGTTTAGGCTTGGGATGAATATGATGTAGATTAATGTTCAGATCCTTTTTTGGTGGGATTTTGACACTGAATTTCCCAAGTCGTAGATTTTAGGTTAGTAACAAGACAACACAATGTACAGAAATCTCTCACCAGATTTGACCTGCTTTCGAGATTTTCAGTTTTGCTACAGAACTCATTGATTCAGCAGAGCTGTGGTATGTATGTGAGAGAGAGAGCTGTAGCTAAAGTATGGTGGAGAAAGTCACCGTTTTTCCACCATGCCAGGAAATAGCTCTTTCACTGCTGTGCAGATTATGAGAGAGAGAGAGAGAGAGAGAGAGAGAGAGAGAGAGAGAGAGAGAGAGAGAGAGAGAGAGAGAGAGAGAGAGAGAGAAAGTGTTAGAGAGGAAGAGAGAGAAAGTTAGAGAGAAAGAGAGAGAGAGAGGGTTAGATAGTTAGTGTTAGAGAGAAAGAGAGTTAGAGAGAAAGAGAGAGAAAGAGAAAGAGTTAGAAAGAGAGAGTGTGTTAGAGAGAAAGAGTTAGAAAGAGAGAGAGTGTTAGAGAGAAAGAGAGAGAAAGAGTTAGAGAGAAAGAGAGAGAAAGAGTTAGAGAGAAAGAGTTAGAGAGAGAGAAAGAGTTAGAGAGAAAGAGAGAGAAAGAGTTAGAGAGAAAGAGAGAGAAAGAGTTAGAGAGAAAGAGAGAGAAAGAGTTAGAGAGAAAGAGTTAGAGAGAGAGAGAAAGAGTTAGAGAGAAAGAGAGAGTGTTAGAGAGAAAGAGAGAGAAAGAAAGAGTTATAGAGAAAGAGTTAGAGAGAAAGAGAGAGAAAGAGTTAGAGAGAAAGAGAGAGAGAGAGAGAGAAAGAGTTAGAGAGAAAGAGAGAGTGTTAGAGAGAAAGAGAGAGAAAGAGTTAGAGAGAAAGAGTTAGAGAGAAAGAGAGAGAGTGTGTTAGAGAGAAAGAGAGAGAGTTTGATAGAGTTAGAGATAGTTAGAAAGAGAGAGAGAGAGAGAGCAATCTGTAAAGGGAGATGTAGCTGTCTGCTCTTAAATGTGTGAATTTTAAAATTAACTTTAAAATTAGTAGACAGTACGTCTTATACTTTCTCATAGGTTCCTTTATAGGAAAACAGTTATAAAAAAAGATGGGGGAAAACGCACAGATGCTTATGCTATATATCTATAATATGTCTCTGATTATTTTCTCTTTATACATAGCGTTCATAATTCCTAAAGCAGACCCCAAGCTGTTGGATGAAGCTCCTTCCAAGCCATTCAGATGCCTGCATGGATATCAGGTTACACTCTGCCCTGCTGAGGCAGAAATTTACAAGCTCACATCCAAAAGTGCCTGCCTGCACACCCTACGTCTACTTAACGCTACGCACCGAATCCGTCCACACGGCCTTAAAGCATCTTTAAGATCACAGAGCGACTTTCTCATCAACAAGCAATTCTGCCTCTGTGCCTGTCTGCGCAGCCAAGCCGTGGAAACGTACCAGCGGACGATTAGCAAGCTTTTCCATAACCACCTCTCTACATCTGCAACCAAATTTGGAAATACAGACAAAAACGGCCAGAAACGGCAGTCCGTCTAACACTTTTAGTGTTTAATTAGTCTCTCAGCAGCACAACGCTGGCCATTATTTCTGCAACAGTGCACACAGGGCGAGTCGGAAAAACTTGTGTCACGTGGACGTGCACGCGGAAGGCTGCGGGGCTTTATGGCTTCGCTTAGAGCCGCTGTGATGTCAGAGAGTCACCACCAGAAGCTCACCGGTAATCATGCATTAACAATCCCTGATCCTGACTGCTTATCGAACAAGCTGTCATTTTAAAGCCAACGCAACTGTAAAGGTGGACTGAAGTTTTAACGACGCCATTGTGTCTTGTAAGCTCAGGTTCGGCGGCCCACGACGCAATGTAACAAAAAAAAAAACTTTCACAACCCGTTCTACTTTCCTGTGCAGCAGCTACACAACTACAAAACTACAGCAGATAGTCATTACACAAAACGTTCCCAGTTTCCTGACCATTTTCACTATGAGACGATTTTTATAGATTGTTTAGGCAATAATAGATGAGAGATTCCGCTCATTGACTGAGATATGGGTTGTAAATCGTAATCTTACGTTATAGCATGACCTTTGTGTTTTATTGAGTTTAGACCACAGTTCAGTGAGCAGTTTGGAAGCTAGAAAACGACCCCAGTAAACTGGTGAATCCAACAAATTCTTGGTTGTTTACTTATATTTACATTATCTAATCTCATCTAGGGTTAGCGTTAGCGTTATCTTGTTGATCCTTCTGAGTCAAGACCAAACGTGTGTCTGAAATCGCACTCTGCTTATTATTTAGTATTCCGTCATTTCCAGACTAATAACACAATGCATACTGGATCTTTATTACTCCTAGATAACGTACAAATCTGAAACCACTGGAGAGATGCCTTCCGTGTACAACTAGAAGTACAAAAGATTATTTAATGACTATATTAGATAAGCAGTTTATAATAACGTGTTTACTTCTGAAAACAGTGCATTTAATATTGATTTAATATATTTTTCATGACTATTTAAAATTAACTGTAGTACTCCGAAGTCTTCTGACGGCTTCGGCTGTGGCTTGTTGTTACTTCTGGAACGAAAGGTCAAGATGATTCATTCTGGATTAAGTAAGTGTGAATGAATTCCCTCGTTTGCCCTTTATAGTGCTCTACTCTATAGAACACACTACTATAGTAACTAGTGAACAAGTCGACCATTTCAGACACACCCCAAAATATTGAGTAGTCGAACCAATAAAGTGTAAAGAATAAAGTGAGGAAAAGCATTCATTATCATTCATTATATATGATATATAGGTTATAATATATGCTGTAAAATATAACTAAATAATATATAGCCAAAATGTATTGTTATATTGTAATCTTACTTTGACTAAGGTCATGTAACTTAATCAGAATCACCACAAAGTCACCTGAATATAAACAATAACATCCATTCTGTGCAAAATGTATTCTATACATCTGGCCTCAAACAAAAACGATTCTAAACTAGACTAAATAAGTAACGTGAGCGGCTGAGAATCTTAGAATACAGTAATATTATAACAGTTGTCACTCCGGATAAGTGGATTGCTCAATGACTGATTTACCATCAAGCAATGCTTTTGGGAAACTCAACCATTTAAGCTGAACAAACAAATCATAATTTATAAAGCATGACTGCTCTGATACGTCCTAAATCTCTGTTAGATGATTTGTAGATCATGGCATAATATATAATGACAGTGACAAGTGCAGACTTGATGCGGTAAAATGACCTATTACGGGAACCATAACTGTGGAAGAGGATCCCTTTTCTTCCAACGATAAATGGCAAGCCATCATAAAGAGGCATACAATATGGACTTTGTATGTTGTCGGAGCCTTTAAAGGATTATATGTCCAGCAAACATGATCCAGTGAGCTGCTTATACCCCCTACCTAAAGCAGCGTGAAGCCTGAGCTCTGGACCTGGGAACAAACGCAGAAGCTTTCAGTTAATGACAAAGCAGCCACGGGTCATTCACTTCACTAAATTCACTAGTTCCTTAAAAACTAAAAGCAATAAGGCAGCTACTATAATAAGCAAGTGGTTTCGTCCTACATTTATGTCATTTAGCAGACACTGTTATGAAGAACAACTTACAATTTATACAGTCTTACAATCCAACAAATTGTGGGTTAAGGGTCTTGCTCAGGGACCAAACTGTGGCAGAGGTGGTGGGATTCGAATCCTGGACTTTCTGGTCCATAGTCCTGTACCTTAACCACTAGACCACCACAGTCACAAACATTTGTCTAATCTTAGCCGTTTGAGTTACAGTGAACTCATTATAATGTTTATAAACCAGTTTGAGATGATTTTGGGAGGTGGAGTGTTATCCTGCTGGAAGTAGAAATCAGAACACGGTAACCCTGAGCTTATAAAGGGGAGCACATGGTCAGAAACAATATGCAGGTAGGCTGTGGGGTTTAAACGATGCTCAGGTTCGTTTTAAAGGGCACAAATTGTGTCAAAAAATCTAACAGTTACACCAGAATTCTGATCCAACCATCTGAATGGAGCAGCAGAAATCAAGATCAGACCAGGAGACCTTTTCCAATCTTCTATAGTCCAGTTTTGGTGAACCCGCGTAAATTGTAGCCTGTAGCCCATCTGCTTCAAGGTTTGATGCGTTGTTTAATCAGAGATTCTCTTCTGTGTACCTCAGTTGTATCGGGTGTTTATTTGAGTTTCTGGTATCTTTCTATCAGATGAACCAGTCTGCATTCTCCTCTGATCTCTGGAATTAAACA
>JAUZST010000614.1:74646-93066 GCA_034779995.1 Parotocinclus haroldoi
GACAGAGAGAGAGAGACAGAGAGACAGAGAGAGAGAGACAGAGAGAGAGACAGAGACAGAGACAGAGAGAGAGAGAGAGAGAGAGCGAGAGAGAGAGAGAGAGAGAGAGAGAGAGAGAGAGAGAGAGAGAGGTTTATTGTCATTGTTCATGATAAAACAAAATTCTGAGTGGTACCTCTTACAAGAAACAGTACAAGACAACATAAGTACATAGAAATTCAAGTTTAAAGGCGCATAAATGTAATATAACATAACATAATATAATATAAAAACATGGGTATATAATAACATCATAATATAATAATAATAATAATAATAATATAATATAATAGCAATAACGGCAGCAATGTGACTAAGAATTAATTGACTAAGACTAAGAACTAAGAATGTGAATAAGAATAATAAACGATATGGTTTAATATAAATAATACTGATAATTTATCATTGCAACAATATAGTATAGGTAACAGTACACTACCTGTTATTATATAAAATAATGGTACTATTATAATAATTAAATAGTATACTGTATTCATATTTTTATAGGCAGTTTAGTATAATAATAAAAAGAATAATGGCAGCGTTGCAAGAGAGAAATATATAGTGCAGGATATGGTTGAATAAATTCTTAAGGGTTTGCCTATGCGGAGGGAGTGATCAGGAGCTCGAGTCAGATTAAAGCAAACTCTCAGAGATTGAATGTCATTGTTTGGCCTGATAAATTGTGGTCGTGAAGAACGCGGCGCCGGGACTGCTCCAGTCACACCGAGTCAAAGAGTAATGAGGATAATCGGATTACTTAAATCCTGCAGGCACAATCCGAACAGCAGGGTAACGTATGAGTGAAAGACTGCTGAAGTGTGTGACCGATTTGCATTTTTGCCGTTTATTAGAATCCAAGTCGAGGCTCCTTCGTTTGCATTGATTCGAACACTCGAGTGAGGGATGTAGCCGAGCGAATCACGTCTGTACTGAGAAAGATGGGGCTTTTCTTTACGCTTGTGTTGCACGAAAGCTTTGAAGCCAGCTATTAAACATGCAACTTCAGCAATAAGATTATTGGATTAGACCATCGCGAGTTATGATGGCAGTAAAATCTCGGCTGAATTCTGTGTCTGCAAATCGTGCCAGATTTTACGCTAAAAGATCCTCTAATGGTAGGGCATTAGACAACAATCTGCTCGAGTCATCAATCAGTGTGTTTTGATCCCCTGGCCAAACAACAACAAAAAAACCCTTGGTGTGACCGTGGCAGTGTTATTTCCTGACATTAAAAGATGATGAAGAGGAGTTCGGGGCTGTTTGGGGCTGAGTAAGAGAGGACGTGGAATGCTCATTATTCAAATATAGATATTTGAAGGTACATGAAGGCTGCATTGCTAATTCCCATGAACAGTTGACATTATTCCAAGTGGCATTTCCTGCTGAAAATGCTTGCTTCAGTTCAGTCTTCGTTGTTGATGGACATCAAAGAAACTGAAATATAGCCATATCGTTGTAAATAGTCCAATAGACATGGTATGAGCCATTTAATGACCCTATTCTGTGTGAAACAGGACGTTGAGCCAAAAAGACGTCAGTTCCAATGCTTCTGCAAGGTAATACATTACACGTACAAGGGATTTCTGACAAGAAAAATGTGTCAGGAGTTGAAAACAGGAAATGGCACACTACCACCTACACTAACATTTAGGGAAATTCTCAATAATTATAGAAAACACAGTAATGTATATAGAGCACTTAAGTGAATGGGATAATCGAAAGGCAGTAGTGCATTGATAGACAATATTACAAACAGCCCAGAAGAGCAGCCAAATACAACAAGTGAATGTGAACCAGTCACAGTCATAGGTTAGGGAGAAAATACAGCTAGCGGGAGGACAAACAACGGGATACTACTTGCAGTAGGACCGTTACTGATAAGTAAAGCCACTCCCAAACACGAGCACCTTGTACGAAAGTCTCTGAACACAAACCGTGCTAGAACAGCCTGTAGTCCTTGTGTGAGCTAACGAGCAAGCGAGTACATGGCCAATGCGAGCGAGCTTTCGAGTCGAATGGCAGACTTCTGTAAGCTTTAACTCCCACCTCTGTTCATAAATCCACAGAGTTGATTGGCTGTTGAGGTGACCAGCTGTTTATGGTCGCAATGTCCAGAGTTAAAAGAACAATGCGTGTTCTTCTAGCATGCCTTAGGGAATCTGTCAGGCCATATTTGCTAGATTGTGTTAATATGAAGATAGGAGACACTTTAATTAGATGGTTTTTTTTTCTTTTCCTTTTAGTTTTTCCCAAATGTCATAGTGCTCAGTTGTCAGTATTACATGGCACATGGAAACCCACCTGCCAAGGACCACAGGCCCACGAGTGCCACGGTACAACTTGTAGCTGTCACATGCTTGTTTTTGCTGGCCTTTTGTGGTCTTTTACGGCAATACAATGTCAACACAGAGGAGAATGAGACTCAAACCGCATTCAGCCTCTCTGACATGTATTGCGCATTTTCTGTTGTTCATGCTTGTATGTGATGTGAAAAGTTGGCAGTAAAAGCATTTTCCCTTCGTCCCCCATCTAGAGGCAACTGTCGGACATTTTTAGCCAACTGTTTTGGTCAGAAAATTGTTGTTTCCTTTGTTCAGGGTGACGTTAAACCTAGCCTCCAATGAGCAAGTCATGTTATGCAGTCTGAAACTCCATGCCCACACGTCTCCAACAGTAACAAATACATTTTAGGAATCCACTCAGGACTGTGGTAGCCTAGTGGGTAAGAAACTGGACTATGGACCAAAAGGTCCAGGGTTCAAATCCCACCTTTGCCAAGATGCCACAGTTGGGTCCCTGAGCAAGGCCCTTAACCCACAATTGCTTGGATTGTAAGACTGTACCAATTGTAAGTTGCTCTGGATAAGAGTGTCTGCTAAATAACATATATATATAATATAATATATATATATTCAGCAATAAGATTATTAGATTAGACCATCGCGAGTTATGATGATATATATTATACTTAGTACATAGTGTAATTAGTATTCCGTTCAGTTTTCTCTGAGATTTTTGCCATTGCATTTACTCCTCATGATGAACTCCAGAGGGCCACAACACACAGCTGGTATCATTACCGAATGTTGACAAATTAGGCTGCATGTGCATGTTTTAGTAAAAAGCTAAACGTTGCGTTAGAATTTGATTGGTTTAAAAAGACGTTTTTAAGCACACTTTAAAGCATCGGGTAAAGCAGGAGAACACTTTCAACCCTAGCGTTACTTGTGAAGGTTACCTGTCATTGTCTGAACGGGCCCCGATGTACCCTTGTGGTATTTGTCCTGTGTTCGGACTCGGCCTACATTTCTTCTTAGGAGAAATTCAGTTGTAAGACTTAAAGTCACAAAAGCAACAGAGCTGGACTCGAGACAGGGAGGCACGGTAACCACCAAACCAGTGGGTGCTTTTTTTTCCTCTTCTCGTAAAGTCGATCTATAAATAACGTACACGATTTCGCTCTCTCTTCCTCGTGCTGATTTCACTGAGCTGTTCTGTGAGCAATGCATTCATGCCTAAAAGCTTCAGAGGAAGTGGTACAGGAATACCACCCTGTGTCATGTGTTTATGGCATTATTGAGCAAAACTGGGGTAAAAAGCTCTATTTTGTAGAACAGAGAGAATTAAGGCCGTTTAAAAAGTGTGTTTGTGGAGATTTATGGAGCACGATGAAAATGTATTGAGAATGTAATATTTCATTCGGACATCTTTTTTCATTTTAGGGCCTTTTCTAGTCAATCATATTCAATTTCAATTACAACGGAGCGTTGTCTCAAAGCAGCCGTACAATCTTATATTATCTTAAAAGGCCAATCCCAAAATGAGCAAGCCTAGAGCGACAGTGGCAAGGAAAAACTCTCTGAAAGTAGAAGGGGGGCCAAGACTCAAAAAGGGACTCCCTCCTTGGGTGGCCTAGATGTTAATTGAATAGTTACGTTGTAGTAATAGTAAAATGAAGTCAATTATACAATTTAAATCAATGATAAGATTTAAATTACTACTCAAAATAGAAAAAAAAAGATTTCAATTACTCAAAATAAAGTTATCCTAGCGGTAAGTTACTGGAGGCTAATTGTCTCCTAATAACTAAAGGATGGAGGGAGCTCCTGTACTCTGGTGGGACCCGCACGTGGTGGGACGGGACTGGTTATTGTTAATGAAGACCAGAAGAGTGATGCTGAGGTGGAGGAACATCTAAGTGTGTGCGGAACATCAGAAAGACAAAGAGAAAATGTAGTAACTTATGGGTTAAGAGCACAGTGTCTATGAACAAACAGAACAACATTCCTGCATTTGCACTTTTGGGTGTACCTATGAAAGACCCAAGACTTTACACAACTATATGTTAGCTATGCTGCAGCAATAAACAGAAAAAAAAAACATTTTGATGGCATGAAACAGATCTTTTGCTCTTGTATGCATTGTGAGTGTTCACTTGTTCACACAAAAAGGTCATACAGTCAAAATGATCGGCAATACAAATTTGCGTTTATTGACATTTGCAGCATTGACTTGACTTCGCTAATAACTTTCAGATTTCAGATCATGTTAACATTTTATATTAAATATATAGTGCATAAATGTTTCCCACTCTGCATTGTATGTTGCTGAAAAACATAGGACAGAAAAAGTTGATACGCTGCTAAAAAAGTACATAGGCAACGCTTATTTGATTGCGTTCAAATATCCTGGGTGGCAGGAAAAGGAAGGTCCCTGAAATAAAAAAAAAATCCATATAAGTCCATATGAAACTTTTTAAATACATTTTCATTACAAAAGCAGATCCAAAAGCAGAAGCTCGGGGATTTCTTAGGTGACAAGTTAACAGTTTGTTCTCATAGTCAGTTTGTTGGATGTGGGACAAATGTTCAGGATTATTGTTAAATGATTTTTATATAACAGTTAGGATAATTAACAGCTAACGCACAATGTTAGTTAGTTAAAAACAACAGCAAGGTGCTGGAAACGGCACGTCCTTTAAATCCCAGGTTTTTAAACCTCGTACGTATTTAAACTTATACAAATGGGGCTCGAGATGCCTTCAGACTGACTCAAACTTCTCATGCTACCAAGGCTTTGTGCTATTCATCACAGTCCAGCAAGCAACGTACCCATTTTGGAACAAGGAGAAAGATGTAGCTAAAAGAATATCACCGAGCTAAACAAAAAATAACACGCATAAAAAAGACCAACATACATAAGTTGTGGTTTGTTAACTGATGTGCCGGTCAACCAGCAAGACCATCCAAGTTCCCCTGCTTAACCAGTACCGGACCAACGCTTTGCTAAGCATGCTGGACCAATGTCGAACTGGTTTGGATTTGATAAGTGACCAGCTTACCAGCATCCAAAACACAACATGTGGTGGAGGAAATACTTATTTGATCCCTTGCTGATTTTCCCACTTGCAAAGATATGAAAAGTCTATCATTTTAAGGGGAAATTTTTTTTTAACGGTGAGAGATATGATATTACATTGTATAAATATATATACATTTATTTGCATTTTGCAGAGAGAAATAAGTATTTGATCCCTCCAGCAAACAAGACGCGCCATTTGGTGGCAAAACCCTTGTTGGCAAGCAAGGGATCGAATAATTCTTTCCTCCACTGTATACTTATTTTCAGCAGGAACTAGTAGCCCGTTTTCTTTCCTTTGCCTGAAATGACTGTTTTTGCTATGTATTGGTGTCGCACTTGGGGACTGATCGGAAATGAGCTCAGGAATCTACTGTTTTGCAGACAGAAAACAGGCAGCACAGGTACAAAACAGATCGACACAACAAGCGTAGTGCGTAAAAGTCAAAACCAGTACAGTGAGCAATGAAACCACAAGAAAAACACAGTCAGAGAGGCAGATATTGTTAGTGAGTCAGTCAACAGGCAAATGAGAGCAGTCGTGCAAATGGAACTCTGGGAGTCTGAGTCCCAACACGCTGGAGTCGGCCGGGAGCATGCCAGTTGTGTTTACAGAGAGCAAAATGTAATATCCCTTTGGAATTACACTGCTCACAAAAATAGGGGGATATTTTATTATGGGACATTTTGAAATCTGTAGCAGTATTCTTGTAATATTTTTGTCTGTCCTTTGGCCAATTCTCTTCTCTCAGCTCTGATCTGAACGTGCTCTGTGTGTGTTGCACCCGTGTCAACTGTAGAGGGCAAGAAGGTAAACCTTATGAATTGGGTAAAATCGCACCCACTAGTAGTTAAACACGCACTGTAATGGCGTCGCTCTTTTCTAATATTACCTGCTTTTTCTTCCAGGACAGTTTCATGACTGAGCAGATGTTCCAGATAAGGTGGTTTCTGAGTGTAAATTGCAATGTGATGGTGTGATGAAGCTGGGTAGCCTGTGGTAGTGTTCAGGACTAGTGTTCGTAGCCTAGCGGTTAAGGTACCGGACTCTGAACCAGAAGGTCCGGGGTTCAAATCCCACCTCTACCAAGTTGCCACCGTTGGTTTGGATTGGAAGACTATGAGTTGATAAGCTCGTCTGCTAAATGCTATAAATGTAAATGAAGCGCACACACACACAAAATGCATGTGGTAGTGTAAGTTTGGAAAGACATGTGAGCCAAAGTAACATATAGGAAAGCTAATCAGGATGTATAATTTTCTGTAAAGAGAGAAAGTGGATTGTATGTACCTGTGTATTCATTACGATTGATTCACAGAAACTTGAGTGACTTTTGAATGTTAAGATCAACCACAAACGCACTTACCAAAGAATGAATGTTTAAATAAATTGCATTTACACCTAGGCCTGTCTGTTCACTAAACCCAACTAACGAAGTGACTGAACAGCCATCGTTTTAGCTAGCCACGTGTGATTAGCAGCTCATTTGACACTAAGTGGTGTCAAAATGAGGCATTGCACCACTGCCTAGAAATACACAAAAATAAAACGAGTGTGCAGTGTAGACGTAAACAGAATGTACAATACTGTGCAAAAGTCTTAGGCCACCTTTAGATCTGTTGGTTTTAGCACTGGTATAACGACCATAAATAAAATGCTCAAAGATCAAAGATTTCTCATTTGGACTCATCGCGCCATAACACTCTTTTCACACCGATCCTTATTCCGCTCTTTTATTTCCAAAAAGTGCTTTCTGACTGCTGAAGGGTCAGATTTCCTTCCATAAGCTGACAAATGCTGCTATTGCTCAAGTATAAAGGGGGATCGCAATGAATGCTTACCACTGTACTGTACCACCTATGGAAACTGTTCTTTTTGTTTTGGTTTTGAATACTGCATCTTTTTTTCTATTTTCTGGTCGCATTCTAATTAAGCGACTGAAAAATAATGATATTTTGGATTTACAGGTTTAAAGGTTTAAATCCCACCTCTGTTAAGCTGCCACTCTTGGGTCCTTGAGCAAGATCCTTCACCCTTAAATGCTTGTATTGCAAAATGTGTCAGATGTAAGTTGCTCTGGATAAAGGAATCTTTATCTTTATCTAAATGCTTTGGTAAAAACTATGGTATAACTAATCTAATGGTCACGTACAGCTTTAGCACACTACTGTATTTATGACCTTATTCAGTAAATGCAAAAACACGATAGCGATAACTCGGCTACCAAGATCGCCTTGGACGTTCAGATATTCGAATCACCACATGCTTTTTCTTTCAGTATTAAATGTCAGGCTGTCTGCAGCCGTCGCTGTTCTCGTTGTTTTGAGGGAAGAATGTCACTCTGTCCCAACGGCTCTTAGAGAGCTCTTTGTTATGCGGCGTCAAGGAGAGGCTGTGGGACGGCCACAAAGCATCTCTTTTAGAGGAGGAACTTAATTAGATTTAATAAGAGCCGTTACCTTTTTGATGTTTTTGCGTGCCTCGTTTGGAGCGCTTTCCGTGGATGCGCCTGTTTGCGCAGGGGAGAGGGTTTTATCTGTCGGGCATCTGCACATTTTCTCAACTGTTAACTGAAAGTAAGAGCAAGACCACCTGGGCTGGTGCTGCCAGAGTGCGAGTAGGCCCTCTTTGCTTTGGTCGTTGTAGCAGAAGGTCACGCTGGAGTGTCCAGCATGCTAGTTCCCTCTCCTCCCCCTTCCTCTTTAGCAGTCTTCTGGTGGCCTGTGGCACACTGCAGCCTCTGTTCTTAGCTCACATCCTTTCCTCTCGTTCACATTCCCTCTGTACTCTCGCTCTTTCAGCTCTCCAGTTCACAAACAACCTCTCACATTCTGCCTTGCCTTCCAGACTCACTCACTATAATCTTCTCTCTAAATATATCTCCCTTCTCTGACATGTTGCCCTCTTCCTATCCGCTTCGCACCTCCATGCTGTCTCCTATTCTCCTGACTGCTCTTTCCCCCAAATCCCTCTTTTGTTTTCTCTCAGTGCATTCTGAATGCCATGATCGATGTGCGTATAACGGCGTTCAAATATGTGTGAACAAATTAAAAATGCATGGTTGTGCTAGTTGAAATGAGAAGTATTTGGAATGGGTGACATCACTCATTGGCTCTCGACCACACTAGAAGGATCGGTCTCTATAATAACTGGTCTTCAGATGTGAAGCAGGCCTCGAGCATTTAGTTCCTGGCTCATACAGTTTGTTTGGAAGGGATTAATACATGCTCGGCTGTTGTAGCCATGCTCGACAATCAGTTCTAGGAATCTGTCGAATAAGCTGCTAGGGGAAATTCGAAAGTACATCAGCAAGGCATTGCAGAGATCAAAATGTCTGCGCGTGAGAACATGTACAGGGTTTCACCTGCCAGATTATTTGATCCAAAGTGTTCAGAGCAAACTCGTGCAATTAAAGCAAACTCTAACATGAACCAGCTTGCGTTTCTTTTCTGTTGCAGTTGAAATATAGGCTGATGTACAGAACTAGACAGACATGATATGCACTCACTGTAGAGTCGGAGATCAGGAATTGCAAACGACGCAGTCACAGTTCCTGAGTGGAATTAATCCAGGAACCTGAATCGAAAGGATTAGTGTCACATCTACTCGGATTAAAGAGTTATGGCTCATTGCTTTCAGTCCAACCAAATGCCAGTATGGGTTCAAGTATAAATAATCATTGGGTTTGTGCTACTGTTTGTCCATTGACTTGATTAATTTTCCAGATCTGAGAACAATTGTATTCAGCTAAAAAGCCAGCTGGAGTGATTTGGAGTTCATTTATTTTAGTCGATATGAACAACATGCAGCCTGGTGATTACTTTCCACTAAAACAACTAACCTGATGCTCTGATTCAATACTCAGTGTCAGGAATGATGCGGCCTGTTTAACATATTTTCTAATCCACTCCACCACCTTATCATACACCCTAAACATGCGTTACCCTAAACCCCATGTCTGGGTTTGATCCCAGGTGGAGCAGTCTGGCTCCTTTCTTTTCCGGAGTCTGCACATCCTTCCCTTTGCCTGTGTGGGTTTTCTCTGGGTACTCCAGTTTCCTCCCGCAGTCCAAACACATGCTTTAGTTTAATTGATCATACTAAAGAGGTCCTAGAATGTGTGCGTGTGCATGACTGAGTGAGCCCTATGATGGTCTGGTGCACTGTCTAGGGTTGTTCTTACTCATTTTTTAATACATAATCCACATTGTAGGCCATCCGCACTCATATACAAAGATGCACAGAAACTTTGTTTCCTGTGTTAGAACTTGCAGATCATAAACCGGGACCGCTGAGTGACTCAAGACGAAGAGATGCTGCGATCCAGCGTTCCACATTTGAACCGAAAATTGGATTAAAAACAAAAAGACGCTGTCACCATGTGCACTACCCTTTAATTACTACTTCATTTTTTCCCCCCAGAAAGAATGTGATACTGCTTTCCGAAATTAGGGGGGGGTGCCATATCATATCGTCTGCGATAACAGCGGTTTGATTTTTTTTTACGTTTTTAAAAACGTCCATATCGTGATATTTCATTTCGAAATACCTCCTAAGTTTTGTGAGCACTATGTTTATGCAGAGAAATAGATTCATTCTAACGGTTCACAAACTTTAAGCAATACTTTAACGCTTGACATATTAGGGGTGGGGTGGGGGGTGGGGGGGATTTGATTTTTAGATGCATCGCGATTCTGAACGGATTAACGAATGTCAATAATCGATAATCAAGCACACTTGCATCTGAACATGTAGACCAGATTCTGTTCTGACTCTGGAACTTAAACATTAGCATCACTAACTGAGCTCCTTTGCACCGTCCCTCGTTGGTATTATTGGTTATGTTCTATGTTCCATGTTCTATGTTCAGTGCTGTTATTTACAAGAAGTAATTCATTTTTTCTGCAGATGATAATTAGCTCTTTTTTGCTACGTCATTCGATTTATTTGTTTGAGGATTTTGGTTTTTGATTCCGTGCTCAGAAACGTTGACCTCGTTTCTTTCTATAAAAGGACAGATATTTATTCGATTATTTATTCATATGGCTTTTGGAATTTGCTCAGTTGCTTCCAATTGTTTTGTTAATCAAAAATATTGGAATTCAATTCGTCCTGGATTTGTTTCAAGTAGTCACATGGGAGAGAAAAACAAATGTATAGAAGAAAAAAAACCGACTCGAGATGCATCGATAATCGAATGGTGAGGTGCCTAGAGATTCCCACCCCTAACACCTATGTTTAGTAAGAACCAAGATACGTCGGAATCGAATGTTTTTACACTTTATGCACATGGTGTTTTTTTTTTTCCCTCTCTCTATACATTCTCCACAACTTCCTGTTGTTGTAGCTGGCTTCCTGTTTCTTCTTTGGTCACAGGCCCTGAGAAGAACAGGCAGGGCTACTTTCTGTTGCACTCGACAATGTCTTTTAATCTGAGGTTTCGATTCTTGAAGTTGGGTCGTTGTGTAAAATGTAAATGAAAACAGAATACAGTGATGATGACTGCAAATCATTTTCCACCCATATTCAACTGAGTACGCTATGAAATAAGATATCTGATGTTCAAACGGGTAAACCTTATTGCTTTTTTTGCAAATATTCACTCGTTTGGAATTTGATGCCTGCAACACGTTCCAAAAAAGTTGGCACGGGGGCAGCAAAGGTTGAGCGATGCTCAGTAAACACCTGTTTGGAACATTCCACGGGTGAACAGGTTGATTGTATTACTGTACAGCTGCTTTGAGACAGTGCTACGTTATAAAAAGCGCTATATAAATACAATTGAATTGAATTGAATTGGAAACAGGTGAGTGTCATGATTGGGTATAAAGGGAGCAAAAAGTCCAACAGTTTAAGAACGTTGCTCATTGTGCAGTTGCGAGGAATTTGCGGATTTCGTCATCTACAGTCTATAATATCATTAAAAGATTCAGAGAATCTGGAGAAATCTCTGCAAGTAAGCGGCAAGTCCGAGACTCAACATATAAATACCCGTGACCTCGGTCCCTCAGTCAACTCTGCATTAAACACTGACATCACTCTGTAACGGATATTAGCACATGGGCTCAGGAACACTTCAGAAAACCATCATCAGTGAACACGGTTCATCTTCCACATCTGCAAGTGCAAGTTAAAACTCTGCCATGTGAATTGAAAGCCCTGTATCAACAAC
The DNA here is from genome assembly GCA_034779995.1 of Parotocinclus haroldoi. Classification (NCBI taxonomy): domain Eukaryota; kingdom Metazoa; phylum Chordata; class Actinopteri; order Siluriformes; family Loricariidae; genus Parotocinclus; species Parotocinclus haroldoi. The sequence goes on from JAUZST010000614.1 coordinate 86,220, forward strand.
GTCCAGAAACGCCGCCGAATGAAGTGTACAGTGTGAAAAGAAATGGTGCCCAGACTGTTCCTTGAGGCACCCCTGTGCTTCTGACCACCTTGCCTGAAAAACAGTCGCGTGCCCTCACATACTGTGGTCGATACAGTTCAGTACCCCAACATTCTCCAGCTTGTCCTTCAGCAGCAAAGGCCGGATGATGTTGAAGCCACTGGAAAAGTCTTCGAAGGTCATTTTTACCCCCAGGCTTCTCCAGGTGAGACAGGGCTATGTGTAGAATAGAAGACAGCATCTTCTACACCGTTCTCAGGCTGATATGCGAACTGAACAAGATCCATGGATGTGCTCACTCTCAAAGCAGCTTTACAATCTTATATGATCTTAAAAGGCCAATCCCAAATTAAGCGAGCCCTGGGCGACAGTGGCAAGGAAAAACTCCCTGAAAGTAGAAGGAAGAAACCTTGGGAGGACCAAGATTCAACAGGGGACCCGTCCTCCATGGGCGGCCTAGATGGTAATTAAATAAATACTTACTAAATTAAATTATAGCAAAATTAGGTAAATCATTTAAATCAATAAGGAACGAATAATACAATTTAAATGAGTAATACAATAGATACACTAAATTATAAAACAAAATAGATCATAAAATGAGTCCTCAGTGGGAAACCCTTGGAAGCACATCGTCTCCTCATGTCCAAACTCTCCAGTGAAGTCAGCACCACCGGTCTGTAGCTGTTTAGCTTTTTGGGGGGGCTGTGTTTTCAGGCTCACGGCAAAGCTGGTCTGCGCATGACCTGAGGAGCCTGGCACTGATGCCATCTGGACCTACAGCTTTCCTCGTCTTGATCCTCCTTAGCTCATTTCTCATCTGGGCTGTTGTGAAGGACAGATTGGCGCATGGGGGCTGTGTGCTGGGATGTGTGGATGGAAGATTAGAGCTAGGGGGTGGCTGTGAGCCGAGAGTCAGTCGGACAGATGTGAGATTGGGGGGAGGGCAGCCTGTTGTTAGTGCCTCAGTGTGAAGGTCCAGTGATGTTCGGGTGGGGTGATGGGCAGGAGGGTGATCAAATCTACTGAGATCATTTACAGACTTGATCAACTTCAACCAGGGATTTAGGCTTCTTGTGCCCAGAGATGGTTTTAAGGCCTTTCCGAACTACACGCTGACATTTTTTATTCTGTAACTGTTCCCCCAGTTTCCTCCTGTAGTTCTTTTTGCCGTCTCTGATCTTCCTTTTCAGCTCCTTCTGCAGTGCTTTCAGCTCGTCCTTGTCCCCTGATCTAAATGCTGATAACAGATCTAAATCAGATTAGTGAGTATAAGCGTTGGAGATATAAGCGAAGAGTCTTGGATTGATGGGCTAACTAAATCACTAGCTCTGGTCACGCCTGTCTTCATGTTGAATCACATTGTGAACTTCCTTCCTTAGTTCTATGATGGCCACACATGCAATCAATGGGCAAAAGCTGCGGTGCTAAGAATAGTTGTCGTAACCTCCTAGATTGTACAGGGGCTGTCCTGTGAGCATTTCAGTCTACATCTATGTCGTCGCCTTTCAGCTCAGTCAGGTGGTCTCCATGGAAACCAGACTAGGAGTGTCAAAATAGGCCCTGGGGTGCGTGGTTTTCTCTGGTCTGTTCTTCCGAAAAAGGAAGCGCAACAAGCAAGGAAAACACACACACACACACACACACACACACACACACACACACAGCAGTTCATACAATCTGGTACAGGCTCTTTGGTTCAGTGGGCAAAGTGTTCTTTGAGAATCGGAAGGTTTCTGTGCTAGTTCTGTATTTATTTATGACCTATATTCACGTATCAATCTTTGCCGTTTTTTTTTAATTCACATTGCAAATGTGGTTTGTGCATCTCACACTACATCATTCCATACTCGTGATCTGTGTGGCTTTATCTAGCTTTATGTAGCCTTTTTTCGGTTTTGGAAGGAATCATTTGGACTGTTAGTGGCTAAAACGATAGCGACAGTACAGATAAGTGTTGGTGCCTTACAGCTCGAGGAACCTAGGTTCAACTCCTGTGTCTGGTTACAGTCTGTGTGGAGTGTGTTATGTGTTGTATACACGTATGGAGTAATGTGGTCTCCTTGTGCAAGCCAGAAACGTCCCAGAAGGCTCCAGCGCGTATCCCAGCCCTTCTACCATGCTGTGTTTTGAAAGGGTTCTCTCTTAACTCCTTCCTACATTTAATGGTCTGTTCGAATCTTTTACCAATGGTTTCCCTGCCATTTTAAAAGCAATGTCTGTGGCGTGCTTTGTTCCAAAATAGAGCATGAATTGGGCACCAGCGCTTCTCATAATCAAATCCTCCTACCTGAATTGTCATTGTCTGAATTCCTATGAACATATGCAGTACTTTAATCCCCCAACCTGCCATCTGAACCATTAACCCGCCCTGACACCTTTCATCAGTGATTCATTATTGGGACTGTTCCTGCCTTGTGTCCTGTGCTGCTGGCTAGGCACTGGCTCCTCCGCGACCCTGTATTGATTGTTTGTTTTATATTGTAGTGTTTAGGAATGAATAATCCGCTCTCAAACTACCCTTGGACCCTTCAGAAAGACTCGTGCCACTCTTAATTTGGTGACATCACTACAGCGACGTAGAGTTTGGAATACAAGAACCAGATAAGGATTTTTCCCCAAATTCTAAAGAATGGAAACGCTTTTGTTTTTCGAATATTCTTTATTCAAATAACAGAGGTGTTTATTATAATCCCAATACGCGCATATTTTTATTTCTATTTATTTAAGCGATAAGGCTGAAAGACTGAAACTGCATTTGACTCGGTTGGCTGTAGGGTTCCACTCGATATTCATTTATTAGTCATCAATTCGTATTCATGCTTTTAATCATTAATTACATACAAATATGAATGGAAAAACCTATCATTTGGGGGTCATGGATCATATTTATTGTATTTTAATGTCGACCTCAAACAAAGAGCTTGGAACCAATTTCATTCGAATTCTGAGGTTTCACTAAAGTCTACCGACCGGCAGTGTTGGGGGGTAACGCAGTACAAGGCAACGCGCTACAGTAACCCGATTACTTTTTTCTGTAACGCAGTAACGTAAAGCGTTACCCTTAAACATTTTGTAATCACATCACAATGACTAACGTAATAAAAACATACGTAACCTGCGTTACTTTTTACGTCTTTCTATTAAAGATATCATTTTTTTTTAAGCAGCACACGCAGTCCTCTGCGTAGTTCATGCGCTTCCTGACACAGCTGCCTCGTCAGTTGGTCACGTGACTGCGACGTGACGCCCGCACAGTGTTGCCAACTTGGCGACAACTTTTCAGACCCCTATGGCGACTTTTGGGTAAACCTAGAGTGACTTTCCTTACTGAGGATTTGGCAACACTGAGCGAACACAGTGTAGCTACGATGGCAGAGGATGAGGCTGACTGTTTCCACAAGCGGAAATATTGTCACTACTTTGAAAATAAAAATGTGTAAAGGTTTAAAAATGTGTACTTGTACAGAGAGCTTTAAGAATAATTAAATAGCTGCACCTGCTGCTAAATTTGGTTCCTTAATTAACCGAAATAAAACGGAAGTCCTACTGTCTATATTTTTTGTACTTTTCAGATTTGTAAGAGGGTTTCAGTCGAGTATAGTTTAATTCACATATATTTTAGAATGTAACTTAAAAGTAAAGTAACGCGGAATGAGATTACATTTTCCCGAACGTGATGAGTAAAGTAATCTCATTACAATTTTATTTAAGTAATGAGTAATCGGTAATATATAACTGTCTTTGAGTAACTTTCCCATCACGGCCAACCGGTTTAAGATCAGGTGTTGTTCCTCATTTTGTTCCTATCATATGATGAGAAAAACTGGGATTCACACCATGAACCATGAATGCAACTCTTTGACTACCTTGGCGCTTATTGTGACACGTAAGAACAATTCACGAATCACGACAGAAAGCGTTTTTGCTTACATGGCATTCCTTGACATCAGCGGGAGAAGCTTCGACGTGCAAACTCTCCCCCGCCCTTTTATTGCAGCTCAGGGGAAAGGATGAGTGAGAAAAGTGTGTATGTGGGAGAATGAGGGTGAGAGACGACAGTGACAGAGAGAGGGAAACCTGGGGGTTGCCATGGATATTAGACCATGTGATCAGAGCCATGGCATTTATATTGCAATGGCTTACAGCCCTCCTTTCACACACACAAACACACATCATTACACATACATGTATATAGTGAGTAGTGGAAATGCTCATGTGTGAGAGCCATTGTATTGGGAGTGAGGAGCGCATAAGAAAGGTCGTAGAGTTCTGTGATGATGTGGTGATTTGATAGAACAGGTCTTTAATATGCTCCACTGTAGCATTAGCAGGAGCTGGACCACGGGAAGGGCTTCAAAAGTTTGGCTTCACTGTGTGAGAGAAAACCGAAATGTGAAATGCAATATGTGTGCAAGGTTGAGCTGTTGTGAAGGAGGTTTGCAACGTGGAAAAACGTGGACAATCACAAGAAATCATTGAGCTTCAGCAGTCTAGCCATTTGAAGTTGACCAATGACCATCTGGATGATCCAGAGGAAGCATGGGAGAAGATCACGTGGTCAAATGAGACCAACGTAGAGCTTTTGGTATGAACTCCACTCACCGTGTTTGGAGAAGGAAGAAGGATGAGAACACCGTCCCAGCCATGAAGCATGGGGGCGGAAACATCATACTATGCGAGTGCTTTTCCGCAAAAGGGGGACAGGACGACTGTACCGTATTGAAGGAATGGATGGGTTCGTGTATTACGAAATTTTGGCCAACAACCTCGTTCCTTCAGTAAGAGCATCGGAGATGGATCATGGCTGGGTCTTCCAGCATGATGATGACCCGAAAAACAGGGGAACTAATATTGAGCTTCAGTAGTGTACCGTGTTCGACCGACTGCGGCCTCTTAGCTCAGATGCTGCATTAGCGCTTCAGTAACATATCCAGTACCTGTGATAACCCATTCTTGTTAGCAACGAAAAGGCTAAAATCAGGAATGGCACAGCTGAAAGATTTAAGACTACAACATATTCCTTATGTCTAAACAACTGGCATATCATTTCACCATTTTCGGAATTCAAACCTGAAATGGATAAAGAGGGAATTGATCAGCAGAATCAGACCGGCCCAAATGCAAGCGATACCCAACTGTAGCTTTAACAACGAAGAAGAACACACTAGAGGGTGAAGGGAGTAGAAAATGAAGCAATAAAGAGGAAGCTATGAACAGGAACAGAGAGGGTGTTGAAGTGGTCGGAAGTGAAAAATACCGTCAGTGTGTAATCTTTTGTGCACATGTCAGCAGAGACACAGTGAATCTTGCATTACACCTTGCAATTTTGACAAGCATTTTTCGGTCTGAAGCACATTTACTCCTCATTTTCTGATGGACCATTTTAAGGGATGCGCAAGTTTACAGACTCCTGGAGCTGCTGTCCTTTTGCCAATGTAATGTCCTGACCAAGGAATGCCTGGGGTGTTCAACACACTACCCAGATACATATGCATACTGGCGTTTGAGCAAAAAGAAGGGATGTACTGTGGTGTCCTGCATCTATAGCAAGATACCAGAGGTACTGCCATTCTTTTTTCCACCTGTATGAATGAATGCAGTTGGCCACACTTCCCCACAACGGAAGATTTTAGTCAAATTTGTTTGTTTGATCTTTTGGCTTATTTAACGGTGCTATCAGCGTCAGTGGTTCAGTCAAGTTTAACGACAGATACAAGGTTATATCTAGGTTTAGATAGGATAATTCTGGCTCTCACAGACCTGTTAGTTTTTCTTTAAGAAGCCGCCTGCTCTGCATTGATTTTCTTCATTAATTGCTTAACCAATCAGATCAATCAGACTCCAACCTCTCCACCAAGATCAAAGGGCACCAGGGACAAAATTGTAGACCTGCACAAGGCTGGAATGGCCTACAGGGCAATAGTCAAGCAGCTTAGTGAGAAACATGGCACAATTAAGGATATTATGGAAGAAACACGGGATGACTGTCAATAATCCTCGAACTGGGGCTCCATGCAAGATCTCACCTCATGGGGTAAGGAAGGTTAGAAATCAACCTAGAACTACACAGTCTCAAAAATGATCGTTAGTAACGCACTGTGCCATCATGGCCCATTTCAAGTTGACCAGTGACCATCTGGATGATCCTGAGGAAGCATGGGAGAAGGTCATGTGGTCAAATGAGACCAAAATAGAACTTTTGGTATGAACTCCACTCACCTTGTTTGGAGAAAGAAGAAGGATGAGAACACCGTCCCAGCCATGAAACATGGGGGGGGCGGAAACAGCATACTGTACGAGTGCTTTCCCCAAAGGGGACAGGACAACTGTATCGTGTTGAAGGGAGGATGGATGGGGTCATGTATCACAAAAGTTTGGCCAACAACCTATTTCCTTCAGTAAGAGCATTGGAGATGGGTCATGGCTGGGTCTTAAAGCATGATGATGGCCTGAAACACAGAACCAGGGCAACTAGGAAGTAGCTCCATAAGAAGCATTTCAAGGTCCTGGAGTGGCCCAGCCAGTCTCCAAATCTCAGCCCAACAGAAAGTCTTTGAAGGAAGCTAAAACTCAATGTTGAAAATCTGGAGATCTGTATGGAGGAGTAAACCAAAGCAGAGTGTGCAAACTTGGTCAAGAACTACAGGAAACGTTTGACTTCTGTAATTTCAAATAAAGGTTTCTGTATCAAATATTAACTTCTCTGATTTTCTTCGGATTTATTTTTAGATTCTGTCTAAAATTACAGAATTCATTGTTGGTGGGAAAACTTGCAAGAACAGCAGTGTATCAAAAAAATAAATAA
>JAUZST010000614.1:93166-105621 GCA_034779995.1 Parotocinclus haroldoi
ACACACACACACACACACACACACACACACACACACACACACACACACACACACACACACACACACACACAGTTGTATTTCCATCGCTGTAAGGACTTCCGCACCGTGTTCCGTTAATCAAAGCGAAACCAAACCCCGACCTCAGGAGAATCTCTCTCGTTTGTCAGAAGGACGTCCCCACGAGGTAACCAATGTCAGTCTGCGTGGGGACGTTCGGTCCTCGCTCCGATACGGAAACCGGAAACGCGTGAAGAGTTCTATTTAAGTCCGGTGAGAGCGTGCCAGCGGCAGAAATCATACCGGGACGCTTCACTCTCACACACTTCTACGGATTTTCTTATACAATTACCCTCTCGTCCACGCACACACACGCACGCGCACACACACACTGGTCTGTTTACTAACACGTCTATATATGAAGCTGACACGGTGTGCCCCCCCCCCTCAAATCAAATCAAATCAAATCCCAGGCAATCCTAAAATCCTCATGTGGGGCTCAGCCAAGCTCTGGTCGTTATTTTAAAACCCTATCCCGTTTGCAGAATCGGCGCTTTAAGCCGTGGAGCTGGTGATAAACGAGCCTTCCTAATTGGTTAATGATACAGAAAGGCTGTGATGCGGAAAAACAACAACGCACAACGTGTGACTGAATCCAAGTGTTACCACGGCCTGGCCTTCGTAACACACGCACACACACACACGCGCGCACACACACACACGCACGCACGCAGCCTTAAACTAAACAATATAAAACACGACAGTGTTCCTCAGAACGCAGGGGTTTATACCGGATATTTATATGGACAAAAGTATTAGGACGCAGCTCTTCAAGTGAATAAAATCGAGCGCAGGTTCATAAAGGGGTCGGCTCCAAACCAGAGAAGGGCGGAAAACGAAGAAAGAAAGAGAGGAATGAAGGAGAGGAAGATTTATAAACGAAGAAGGAAAAAAAAAAAAAAGAAAAAAAAAAAGAAAAGGCAGCGCAAGAAAAGAAAACCCAAAGCAAACGCAAGAACAAAAAGGAAAACAAAAATGACAACAACAACAACAACAAAAAAAGGCAACAAACCGAATTGGGAAAGTGAGAGAAACGAAGTAGGAGCAGAAAACGGTTTGAATCCCCACAGTTACAGTCCAGAATCCTGTAGAGAGGGCGGAATTAGGTGGGGGGGGTGGGTCCCCGAATCCTTTTGTCCTGATGCCGACGGTGATTATTACAGAGCCAGTTTTACAGGGTTCCCTTTGACGCCTCCCCTCGTGTTCCTGTGGGTAATGGGGCGGGCGGGCGGACGGACCCCCCCCGGCAGGTCTGATGGTTCTCGCCCCTGCCGCAAACACGGCAGGTCCTCGAGTGCGGCGGCGGTTCGACCCGCGCCGACCTCCCTCCCCTAGTCTCCCGCTCCCTTTCTGCCCCCTGCGCTGTTGCCGTGGTAACAGGCGCTAAAAAGAGGACGGTGTTTGTGGTGGTGTAGCGGCGCTGTGCTGGATTTTGGAACGTGACATGAGTGGAGGAACGTGTCGGTTCTGAGCGGCGCTTCGTTCATTCTTTCCGTGTCTGTAGACGTTCTCTAAACATCTAACCGAAACGTCATGGTCCAGGAACGCCTCAGTCCTAATACCCATTCATCAGCGAGCTGTCAGTGTGTAACAAGGGGGGGGGGTAACGGCCATTACATCACACACACACACACACACACACACACACACACACACACTCACACTCTCGCTCTCGCTCTCTCTGTGTGTGTGTCATGTCTGAATGACACGGCGTTAGCAGGATTTCATTAGAAACTGAAAACCAAATCCTCTAGGGTTATACTGTATAGGCAAAAGTATTAGGACACCTACATACTGTATTACAGAGAGAGAGAGAGAGAGAGAGAGAGAGAGAGAGAGAGAGAGATACAAACAAGGAAGAAATAGAAAAACAAAGAAAGGAAGAAAATGAAAGGTAAGAAATAAAAATAAAGAAAGAAGGAACGAAGAAATAAAAAGAAAGAAGAAATAAAAATAAAGAGAAAGAAAAGCAGGAAAGAATGAAAGGCAAAAAAAAGAGAGGAAGGAAGGAAAAGAAATACAAAAAAAGGAAGAAATAGAAAAAGAAAACACAATGAAAGGAAAGAAGAAATAAAAGGAAAGAAAACGAAAAAATGAAGGGGAAAAAAAAAAGAAGGAAGTAAGAAAAGAAGAAAAGTAAAAAGTCAGACAGATGTCCCTGCACTAACCAAAACAGGAGTGACATTTGGGGTAAAGGTGATAAAGAACTGAAGGTAAGCTCATGCAGGAACTCGTCTCTCGCCTGCAGTACAGATTCAATCGTAACCCTTCCCTCGTTCCCTTCTGCCTTTTGTTTTTTTTTATTTATTTTTACATTCGTGACAAACCTCCTGCTGGTTGGTGTAGGGGCGCACCGTTTTCCCCGCGGTAACCTTACGTAATGGCCCTCCCGAGGCGGGCACGTTCCTGTGGGGCCGTTGCACGGTGGGGTGAAACGGATTAGAAACCAAGCGCCGTTTATAGCGCCTGAGATACTTATCCGTCCTGACACTTTTGGTCGCCTGCTATTTATGCGTCGCCCTTGTTTCCGAGCGTGCCCGTTGCTATGGGGATAACGGATGATCATGTGCTTGGCAAATTAATAAGAGAAACATCTGCTCGGGAAAGGCGCCGGTGAAGGCTTAATGGCGCGGAAGGCGCTGCTATAATTAGAGGCCGGGGCGGGGCGGGGTGGCGTGGGGACGCGACGTCATCGCTTGATTGCGAATAATGACTGATTAAGCATCTGCTCGGGTCCCGGCGTCGACGCCAGCGCTTTTGCTTTCCTAAGGTTCTTTTCTGTTTCCCGCAGGATCCTCCTGACCGTGGTGGTGATCTTCCGGATCCTGATCGTGGCCATCGTGGGCGAGACGGTGTACGAGGACGAGCAGACCATGTTCATTTGTAACACCCTGCAGCCGGGCTGCAACCAGGCCTGCTACGACAAGGCCTTCCCCATCTCCCACATCCGCTACTGGGTCTTCCAGATCATCCTGGTGTGCACGCCCAGCCTGTGCTTCATCACCTACTCGGTGCACCAGTCGGCCAAACAGCGTGACCGGCGCTACTCCTTCCTCTACCCCATTCTGGAGAAGGACTACGGCCGGGACGGGGCGCGCAAGCTGCGCAACGTCAACGGGATCCTGGTGCAGCACCCGGACGGCGGCGGAGGCGGCAAGGAGGAGCCCGACTGCCTGGAGGTCAAGGAGATCCCGAACGCGCCGCGGGGCCTCACCCACAGCAAGAGCTCCAAAACGCGGCGGCAGGAGGGCATCTCGCGTTTCTACGTCATCCAGGTGGTGTTCCGCAACGCTCTGGAAATCGGCTTCCTGGCCGGTCAGTACTTCCTGTACGGGTTCAGCGTGCCGGGCATCTTCGAGTGCGACCGCTACCCGTGCCTGAAGGAGGTGGAGTGCTACGTGTCCCGCCCCACCGAGAAGACGGTGTTCCTCGTGTTCATGTTCGCCGTCAGCGGAATCTGCGTGGTGCTCAACCTGGCCGAGCTCAACCACCTGGGCTGGAGGAAGATCAAGGCGGCCATCCGGGGCGTCCAGGCCCGCCGCAAGTCCATCTGCGAGATCCGCAAAAAGGACGTGGCGCACCTGGCTCAGCCGCCCAACCTGGGCAGGACCCAGTCCAGCGAATCGGCTTACGTCTGACGCCCGTTCGGGTCGCGGGGACGGGGAGGACCCTAGGTGTACGCCCCCTACTCTCCCGCCCCCCACCCCCCCCCCTTTCCCCCGCCCCCTCCTCCCTCGGGAAAACGCGCCGTCCCATGTGAGTCCAAACAGCACGGAGCGAGAGAGACAGGGAAGTGTTAGGACGCTGCATGACAAGTGCCAGAGGAGCCGAGATGGATGGGAAGAACGTCAGCCCTGGAGAAACTCAAGGCCGAGCCGAGGGCCAGGAGAGGACAGAAAGCGGAAGGACCTTCAGGAAAAGTGACAGACGTTCCACGGCAAACACACTGCAGGCGCGACACGTTCCCAGCCTCCCCAGCACGTCCCCACCAAGGCTTTCGTCCGCCCGAGAGACGGCCGGCGTGAGAGCGCCGTTAAAGCCGTCCTCCTCGGCTGTTCCTGCCCTCAAACGTTCTCACGCGTGTAGCGACAGAACAAAACGACTGTTTACCACTGCTATTCTGTCCGTTCATCACGACAGAGAATACGCCCCCCCCCCGGCCCTCTCCTAATCGCGTTCTCTATACGGACGGAAGTTTGCGGACACCCCATGGAACGGCGTTCTGCCCCTTGAACGGGGTTCTCCAGCGTCGGTGAGACCGTTGGCAGTCCCGTTCCAAAAATGCTCCGTTAGGAAAAACAAACTGTCCCGCGAGTTTGGGGTGTCCGCAAACGTTTTGTCTAATGACTAAGCTCAAGCGAGTGCGCGTCTTCAACTCAAAGCACAAGGCGTGGCTCGAGCACACCCGGTCCCGTTCGGTTACGCGTATCGGTAAACGTACTAGATCAGTTTAGCTTTAACGCGAGACGGGGTTAACGGTAACCTAAATCATTTATTCATCAGAGGTAAACTATATTTATGGTAGCCGTAGCGGACTGAACTCAAAGGAAGAAAAGGTGTTGAAAGGGCATGTTTACAATCTGTTCAACTGGGATTTCTCTTTAAAAGGACAGCGCTCTCGCTTTTTTTTTTTTTTTCTTCCTTTCTTTCTTTTTTTTTTTTTTTACATTTCCGGTCGTTTTCGGTGGCTCTGCATGCCTTTACGAGGAACCGTGCATGCACCGTGTTTGTGTGAGAGACGGGGACAGGGGACTCGCTTTAGGACGGCTAATGCTCTTAGAGCGAGTCCTCGTCTCTTATAGGGGCCGACGAGACGGGCGTTTAGAGGGCATGGAAGCATGCTCGAGGGTTACAACACAAGAACTGACACACACACACACGCACGCACACACACGCGCGCACACGCACGCACACACGCTCAGCTGCTCTAAAGGGACGACTCGGCCGTTGGTAGGGATAAGGATCAAACGAACCAGACGCCCGTCCGCTCAGGAGCTTGGGTTAAACCGAGTTAAAAGGTTTTCCAGCCACGCACTACCTCTACGTCGTCCGGCCCTGGGAGCGGACGCACAGGCAGAGGGGTGACAGATGAAAGAGTGCAGAAAGCTACCCCCGTTAAAGGGGACAGGCCTCGGGACGAACCGCAGGCCAAAGGAAAACGGTGTCGGGTGGGGGGGAAGAAGCAGAGGGACAGAGGCGAAGAGCTCTGGCATGTCTCATGCGCGACTCGTTCCCAGACAGGAACTGTTTAGGGTTTGGCACGGCAAAAGATGCCTTTCTCTTCCCTTTGCTCCAAGCCAAAAGTTTGTGGACGCCCCTCGTCACGGCCGTTTCAGGAGCGGAAAGCGTACCGATCCGTTATTCTGTTATTCAAAGCCCTGGCTAGAAAATCGCGTTCCAGAGTCCCCGTGAGGAAGACTGAGGAGGTCTGACATCCGAATCTGAAGGGCTGTCCACAAACTTGGAACCATTACTCAGTGTATTTGTTACTCATCTCCAGGCCTGCGTTTCTTCTCACACCGCTGACATAACTAGAGGTGCCGTTATTTTTAGGCTTTAAGGCTTTCCTGGGACCTTTAGTCACGCCGGGAACAGGGACGCAAGAGCCTGAGAACACCAGCGCCCGTCCTGAGCGCCTGATTAACCTGGTAACGGGCGACGGCCTTGCCAAGGGAACGGCGCCGCCTCCTTTTAAGAGAGAGAGAGAGCGAGAGAGAGAGCTTTAAAGCCGCGTCCTCTTGCCGGGTCTCTGCGCTTAGACAGAAGGAACGTTTCACTTATGCAATCGTGTTTTTGGTTTCGTCTGCGGCACCTGCTTGTTCCCCTCCGTCCCCCTGGCTACGGCCACGGCTAAAAACGTCCAGGGTTCAATCAAAACTAACGCTGAAGCCAAAGCCCAGTGAGCCAGAGGAACAGGTTCAAGTTCAATCTCGAGATTCCTGAGCGAGGTCCTCTCGCTGCCCCTTGTGAGGTCTAAGGTGACGTTCGAAAACACCCCGTAAAAGTGGGCGCTCTGGACGCCCAGCTCCCGAAACACCCAACCCCACTGAGGTCTACAACGCCGAAAAGCCCAAAAGTCTCGACTCGAGCCTCTCCCGCGTGCATTAGCGATCATACCGAGCCCCGGGTCGTAGATGTAGCAGCCGCACTTGGGTATCACAGAAGATAAGAAGGTGCTGCCGGAGCGCCTGGGGTTCGGGAATCATTTCGGTACCGGTACTGTAACGGGCGTTAGGGTCATTTTTGCTACGCTCTGACATAAAGTACTGTAACACGGAGGATCCTTACCGGGGTTCTGAAGATGAAGATTAAGCTTGAATGCATGCATGTGTACGGTGTTCGGAATGTGCTCGTTCTGTTGTTTCGTTTAATCAAACCTAGGTAGGTCGGGCCAAAAAAGAAAACCCGAGGGGGCGACGGGGACTGCAGCACCGACTACGCACAAGGTGCAGCGCCGCCGCCCGAGAGTAAACGAGTAAACGAGTACGTGGGGCCTGATTTGGCGCGTTTGGTTATACATTTCCTTTCTAAACAAACGTTGGCCTGACTCACAGAGCGCTATCGTTTCTACAGCCCCTCACTGCCAGGTTTTATACGGGGAGCTCTCGTGAGCTCTCTCGGGTGCTCGAATCCGCCGACGTGACCCGTCTCGGGGCGTGTCCATTTTCAGCTGACTGTTAAAGAGCCGCGTTTCTACCGTTTCTATGCGATCGCGTCCTAAAAGTCAAAGCCATGTCTGCGCTAACCTATAAACGTAGTACCTTACAACAGCACCTTACAGTCATGCCAAGGGACGCTGACGTGCTTTAGGACTCTCCCTAACGCAAAAAGGGCGTTCTCGGGAGAAACCCGGTCTCACGACGCCCCCCCCCCCCCATTTTAGGCTGTTAGTCCGTTCCAAAGTGCTCTCTCTGTGTAAGGTCAGATCTCTTTCTATACCTCTCTAGCAGCCGCTATGTAGCTTTCCACTCTACAGCCCAGAGCTGCGAAGCTGGAAAACGATCGGGGTGCGGATTTTTAGGAAACGCGGCCCCGTGCTGACGAGTTCCCCCAGGTAAAACAGCGCGTTCCATCACCTTAGTGCTTTAGTAGAATTGTAAAAAAAAAAAAAAAAAAAAGAGCTCAGGATCACCTGGAATACTTATCCTGATGTCCTAGTGATGTGTTCTTATCCTTATTACTATCTCTATTAATAACATCGTTTTCTGCACAGAGAGAGAGTCAGGGTATCATCTGGTAACCACGGTAACAACATCCCTGATTCACAGCCTGGGTTTTAAGAGCAGCCGTACAATCAGAGGCGTTGCTTTTGGAGGCTTTGTTTCATACAGCAGACCCGGTTATGACGCCCAAACGCCTAAAAGCCATATACGAGGGTCAAGCCCGGTCATTTATGCACCTTATTGCACTAGCCCGTGGTGACTCTAAGACGTGGGCACGCCGGGGTGTGCCTCACACAGGCCCGGCCACCGCCCCCGAGCAGTGGCAGCGGGCACGAAACTGGGCGTACGCAAGTGCCAAGACGCTTGGTAGCATCCGGAACACTTTCTGGTTCTCGGGCCTGACTTTCACGTCGTTTCTGCCTCGCCAGAGACCCCCGAGCCCTCCCTGGGGTGGGTCTGTGTGACACTACGCTGACCAGGGGTGCCCCCGCGGTTCCAAGCGAGAACAATCCGATCAGGGTCGTTAGGCACTAACGATCGATGATGAGTTTTGGATTTTTGTACTATTTAGGAATCCCAGCGCTCTGCTCCCCCGGACTCCTAAAAGCCCCCCCCCGAAACGAGTCCGATCACAGCTAAACAAAAAAACAAACCAAACAAAAAGCTTATAAAAGAAGGCCGTTTAATACTCTGTAACCTTTACCGAGCGCGCTGGCGTCGAATCCTCAGAGAAGAAAAGGCAGACGTTTTATATCTGAACGACCTCATTTGAAGGTTTGCTTCCTGTACGGTTTTTTTTTCTGACTCGTAGTTTGTACGTGGTGAGTGAATTAAAACACCTTGTCGAATCTGTGAGCCTCGCTGTGTTTTATTGCTCGAGCTTTTTTTTTTTTTTTAAATAAAAATCCCCCCGTCCCCTTCTTCTTTTTCAAAAAGATCTTTAAAGCCGCCTCTCATTCATTCCTTTTCATTCCAGTCACCCGCAGACAGAACGCTGAATGGTGTGCCAAGGCGCACGTGCCTCTCTCTTTCTGTTCACCTCCCCACCCCCCTCCACCCCGGAGTCACATGGTGGCACCACGGTTAGGACTGAAGGCCTGTTTCCACGGCAATAAGCCAGGCGGTAATATCTGGGAGCGCTGCGGGGATTAGCGTATGGACAGATGGCCGGAGGAGCGCGTCACTTCCTCTGAGCTGCACAGGGATCACGGAACTTGCGCCCAATATGACCAAGAGCGTGCCGGCTGATTAACGGTCCGCCCCACGTCGCGCTGTCCTGCGCCGCCCCATCGGGCACGGTCACACTGCGTCCGGCCAGCAAATGAAATAGAGAAATGCCAGCCTGGATCCCATCTACTACTTGCTCCAGCACTGCCTTATCTTTTCCCCCTGGCTGATCTTAACTGGTCTTTACTGGGACGGACCCATTTGAGATGATCGTGGACGAGAAAACTAGAGAGGGAGGGCGAGGGCGAGGGAGGAAACGGTGGTGACAGATGGAGGCCGGTGAGAACTGGCCAAAGGAAAGCCGTACGGACAGCGTGCCCTCATTGGGTTATGGCAGACTCCACGCTGGGCGTTTGGCAGAGACGCCGGTCCGTGACGCCGCCACGCCGCCACGTTTGTCTCTCACGACACGCAAGGAAGAGCTGGAGCATTCATACACACGTCTCCATCAAGAGATAAGAATACACTGCCAGGACGTACATAAGTGATTAACGTAATAATCATTACCAACTTAATACTAATGAAGTACAACGCTGCATACTCGACCGTCACATTTTCCATTTCGAGCCTGCTTACGTCCAGTTTAAAGACTGCTTTAGGGTTCCTCTTATAATCTAGTACCGTTTTAAGTCTAGGCCTGTATTTAGTAGCACCCAAAGGTGCGCCCTTCCACAGACGAGGCACGTGATCCAGTCCAGCAGGCGGCGATAACGCACCGAAAAGGGCAAGAAATAAAATAAAATAACAACTGGGGAGCGATCTTAGGCTTATTATATGTAAGACTTTTTATTGTGTTTATACTCTGATCGGCCTGTGGGTGCGATTTCAGACGCTCCCTCAGTATTTTTCTCTTATTTGACGACTTCATATTTCACACACGTTGTTTATTTATTGCTTATCGTACTCGTATTATAGTTCTTTATCCTTATTCCCGCTTATAATCATTAAATACATACGGATAGAAGCCTAAGAATCCTAAATCACAACCTGGAAATTTGATTCCAGCTTCATTGATTCATTGATGTTTTAGTGAAACGGTGCCCTGTGATGGCCTGGCATCCCTGTGGGTTCTGGAGGTGGAGCCTCTCATAATGGTTCATTCAGAAAGTTAAATTGGGATGCATGAGCTATGAACAATTTAGGCCGGATTGGTGCGGCTCGGACCCGGGTTCGAGTTTAGTTTGACAGAAGAAGTTTCCACTGAATGTCATAAGAGGATAATAATATCGTCATTGGAGTTCCCAAATTCGCATTTGTTCATCTTTCATAGCTACTTTCTCCAGGTTAGGGTCCGGACCCTATCCCAGATACGCTAGGAACGCTTCACGGTGCCAGCCAGTTGGTACTTTGATAACGTTTTTGTGCTCAGAAGATGGCTGAGGGCACACCGGGATTAGAGCGCTCGGCCTTGCTCTTCCTTACGTCCGTCGACCTTCCACAGGAAGCCGAGTCGCCGTCAGCTGCCGAGCTCACGCGACCTCTTGGAGCTACGCTAAGGTTATACGGTGCCCAATCAACGTCCCAACAGGCGTACACGAGTAAAGAATGATTAAAACTGTTCTAAGCCGAATGGATCATATACAGTAAGAAAGCAGCAGGATATTACGCCGATCAGCCAAGACATTAACTCAGTGGTTACCGATTCCTCCGTCAACTTGTAGGTCAGTATTAATAACAACACACCCTACGTTGCTTTTTTCTTACACAGCACGTAACTGGACTGCCGAGCGGTAATTCGACACCCCTGATCTAATGACCTGTAGGACTGACCTGTGTGACTTTTTGGCCAACCTTTTTGGCCGAACCAAGGACCATCCGCCTGCTTTCTGTGGTCCTTCTGAGTTGCCTACCGCACGCGTTAGCAGTTATCTTTGCATTTTAACATATTTACAACATGTGGATGGATAAACCAGGTAACAAGAATCGATCAGTTATCCAGCAAACCACTTCCAGACCAACAAAATGCGGCGATATCACGTACTGGATGAACAAAAACACCGAAATTTCGCTCCTCTACGAAACACGACGCTAAGCTCCAGGACCTGTAACACGATCCATTTGCGCCCCCTGCTGGTCAACGTTCCCTCGCGCGGCACAAAACGGTGAACGATTCAGACTAGCGATTATTAATTTGCCAATTTTCGGTCCTCCGTTGCAGTTTGTGATGTGGCCGTGAGAGACAATAAAGCAGGCTGCGCTCAGGAACTACAAGAAACCAGAATAAAACCTGTGCCTCGTCCTTTAAGGTCGGTCGTTAAACAACATGGCTGCCTCCCTACTGGTGAGTAAAACCTTCACACAGACCTCGAGTTCGATCTCCTCGCTTGCGTTTATGACATGAATATTTCTTTATTTGTTGATCGATTGATTTATAGATGCTACCCGTTTCTGTGAGCCTGACAGGACGTGTACGGGGTGACGTGTTTATGTCGGTAAAAGCCTGTACGGAACACTGTTGGTGTCATTAACGTAGGATTAGTGCTTACGATCTGTTTTTGCCATTTTAGTTTAGTTCTTTACACTTTTACCAGCAGCTATTCGTCACGTTAACTGACATGGAATACAAGTTTGAGCCTCCCTGAATCCACATACAGTGCGTCCTCGTTTCTGTGCATCGTTTTGGTGTTTATATTAATAAGCTTAATTATTAAGCTCATACAAAATGGCCACAGAGCAATAAAACTTCTAAACTCTGCTCTGGGTCACTTCACGTTAACGAACTCTCTTCTTTTGCCTCTGCACTGTCATGTGACGCTACAAAAAAAAAAAAGGAAGCAAAAAAACTGTTTATGTTTGCAACCAGGCTAGGATGCGCTTGTTTCTCACAGTTTCTGCAGGTTTCTCATCCATTCCCAGCTCCCTGTATATAGAAACGTCCTTTATTTGGCATTAAACGACCCTGAGTGCATGCTTCTTGCGAGTTCCACTGAGGAATGACATTAAAAACAACTTGAACGTCACTGTCCAGGGTGTCCCCCGTTCTAGATCGTCTTGGACGACCTAGACTATGACAAACCTCTGCTTTGCTGCGATTAGTTCCAGATTGAGAGGCATTGCTCCATCGTGGGACATCTCACAGCATCCAGAAGGCATTATCGTCCCGGTTCTCCATCACCCATCAACAAGTTCCTCCTACAGTTGAGCGAGCGCTTCTACGAGGTGGAGTATCTCCTACGATGGAGCCGCTGGTTCAGAAGTCGCTCGGTGAGGCGTAAAAATGCGTAAGTTGCACCAACGGCATCCACAACGCGCGCAATTAAAGCAGCAGAGGCCGCGGCACCCCGTTTGGACTGAGCTTAAGGTTGGGTAGACTGGACGGCTTTGTTTGTACGTGGTTTCCTTTCGCAGGTTTTTGGAAAGCACACAAAAGAAGTACGGTGCCAACGTGGCAGCGGCTTACTTCATTCTCAGCCTGGGGGGAGGATTCAGGTAGCGTTTAGAGAGAGTGCGTTTTACTGACCTGTTGAACGCGTTTTATAGCCCAACCCCACCCACTGTGAATTACTGCACATTTTCCCTCTAGGTTTGCTGGCCAGACGGACTGGTTTCGTGCGGACTCACAGGGGAAGTTCAGCTATGACTTTGTAAACTCGGCAGACACTTCTATTGAGGAAATTGACCTGAGCCACACTCCCATAACCCATGCGGGACTGGATAATCTTGGTAACCCTTTCTTCCCTTCATTCCTATGCATTTTACTGTGTGGTATTACAACGTGGGTAAATAACGTCTCTAAATAACGCCTAGCAAACGGTTTCTATTACCTGTGAGTGATTTGGAGCCGTTCAGCAGCTCATCTCTCTCTGTCTCTACCCGTCTCTCTCTCTCTGTCTCTCTCTGTCTCTACCCGTCTCTCTCTCTCTGTCTCTCTCCCCCCCCGTCTCTCTCTCTCTCTCTCTCTCTCCCCGTCTCTCTCCCCGTCTCTCTCCCCGTCTCTCTCTCTCTCTCTCTGTCTGTCTGTCTCTGTCTGTCTCTGTCTGTCTCTCTCTCTCTCTCTCTCTCTCTCTC
>JAUZST010000615.1:0-33318 GCA_034779995.1 Parotocinclus haroldoi
AATAATAATAATAATAATAATAATAATAATAATAATAATAATAATAATAATAATAACAATAATAATAATAATAACAATAATAAGCTGACTAATATTAGCAATATAATTTAATACTGACATAGAACTTGTTACTTCATGTTATGAATCAGAATAAGAACCATTTCAATCCATCAGATGTAATTCCCTAACCATTGCCCAATGCTCTCTCTCCCTCATCAGCATTTAACTTTTGACATGTCAGGTCCATGGATTCAAGCTGTTTGTACCAAAATCCTAGCATATGTGTGCCTCAGCCCGAACTTACATTCATCAGTGCAGACTTCATATTTCCAGTCTTTAGCCATCCAGTTTTAGTCATCCAAATGCAGCCTCAGCTTTCTGTTCTTGGCTGACAGAAGTGGAATCCAACGTGGTCTTCTGTTACACAACATCCCCATCCTCCCCAGCATGTGTAGTGCATTTTGAGATGTTTTACAGCTCACCTCAGCCTAAGAGTAGTTATCCGAGTTACCATAGCCTTTATGTCAGCTTGTCCTAGTGTGGTCATTCTCATCAACAACAATTTCAATCCACAGAACTTCCATTTACTGGATGTTTTTATTTATTATCTCAGTAAACACTAGAGACTGTTGTGTGTGTAAATCCCAGTAGATGAGCAGTTATAAAAACATCAAACCAGCTTGTCTGGAACCAACAATTATGCCACTGTCAAAACCTCTTGGATCATATTTACCCACGTTCTGATGGGTGATGTGAATGTTCCATAAAGCGCACATGACAGGTTGATTTAATAATTGTGTGACTGAAAGTGCTCAGTGTGTGTGTATTACTGTGCAAAGGTATTCTATATGTTTGATTATATATTCTGCTTATTCTTTATTTAAATTTATATAAGTTTTAGTGGTTGTTGTACTTTGTAGTTCTACAATTATAGACTGTAGTCCAGTTGTTTCTCTACATACTTTGTTAGTCCCATTCTCTGTTGTCTAATGGTCAGAACCACTACAGGATCACCAAAAGTCAGATACAGTTCAGGTTGTGGATCATTCTCAGCACTGCAGTGGCAATGATATGTGGGTGGTGTGTCACTGTGTGGTGAGATGAAATTAATAGAAATAAAGACTAATAAAAGCAAAGTCTACCTTATCAGTACAATTACTTTCACATCTCATGGTGAAAACACATGATTGGTACAAACAGCTGTTTCAGCTAGAAAGGAAAGTTAATGTATCATGACGTAAACATTTGAACCTGTGTGGTTAGAATGTGTGTTTTTAAAACTGTCTGAGCTGATCAAAGTTCAGAGCAATGACAAGGTGTAATGGAGATGTGATCATCACATTGGCCTTGGCCTCTTCTTTGCTACATTAACAAATCAGAATGGTTGAAAATGTCAAGAAAATAAACATGTATGTTTAGACGGAGAATCTCTATTATTAAGTGTAAAGTAGCTCATTGTGAATCCTACCTAATTATAGAATGTAGTTACTGGGCTTGTCAGACAAAAGCTGCCCATATTCTGTGAAGTGTGAGTGGGACAAATAAAATCAGCATTGTGATTGGCAAATGGAAAAGTTTAAGCTACCAGAAGGACCACCCACTTTACACTGGTTGAAGATAGAAGTAGACTGCAGATGCAATTCAATATTGAGCAGTGGAATTCTCTGCTATATTTCATTCAGTTAATGCATATGATGTTTACAGACAGTTTATGCACATAACTTAAGAAAACCTTTTGTCAACTCTATGAAATCTTGCATGAAAAAATGTGGTATTCATTCAAATATTCATACATTCATACCTAACATTCAACTACTTAAGAGTACAATCAAGTATGTAGGCTAGGTTACCTATCTATCTGCTGAAAAAGATTCAATACGTTCTTCAGTAGAATTTTATTCTGAACATAGTTAACCAGTCTGTAATTTCTAATATAACAACTGAATTATAAACAGTGTATTTTTTTTTGTTACCATCTAGTGATACATTGCTGTCTCTGCCTGGCTTTCACTTCCAATTACATCATCACTGTAAGGAGAGACACTGGTTTCTTTCAACATGGAAACCTTCTGTCATTGTAGATGATTTTGAAGATTACACAGGTTTCTGAGACATACTTAGATGTGGTAATTAGGGTTCCAGAACAGAGATAGACATCCTCCAGATGTCTGATGCTGTTGCCCTTTGGGAAGTCTTATTGTATAACATATGGGCTGCAACCGCTATAATGACCCGACTTCCCATAGGCTATGGCGTAATCTGTCCAGGAACCTGGGCTGCCATAGTTTTGGTAGACCCAGCCATACGAACCCTTTATTACGCCTTTTACAATCACAATAAATTTGTTTGAAATTTAAAATTTTCTGACTGTATTGTTTTTCTGTGAAATATTTGTGCTGTAAATACACTACTAGACTTTGGATGCCTTGTGTTGATCACAAGCAAAACTCATTCCAGTGCTAAGAATTTTGCGAGGACATCCTTCATATTGCAGTGTAGAAAGTAAAGTAATATTACAGAAGTAAAGCAATGTGAGTTTCTGTAATGCTACCTGGCCCGAGTATAATATTAGGTCACTAAAAAAGAGGAAGCACAGTTTGGATAGCTAAGAAGTTTAGTGTTTTTGTAATTGGCCTTTGCCGTGTACACTGCTTTGTGCATGTAGAAGTTGCTGTAGTATGTTAAATGTTATAAGAGTTTGATATTCCAGTTTTCATTTCTTTGCAGTTACACTTGTTGCTTTATTTTGTGTTGGTGCATTAGCCAGCTTTTGCTCATTAAACTGGACTTTACTGGAATTATGGCATTATTTCTGAAAGTTTCTTTCCCCTTTTGATGAACAGATACATCTACCCATAAAGATATTGCCCAGTGCAGCACTACAATCATCTCCTGACTGTTTATCCTTCATTTCTTCTGTGTTGTGGCAAATATCCGATGTCAAATTTGATCTGACCAATTTGAGATCATATCTCAAAATTCTATGTGACTAATTCTAATCAGATTTAAAATGACGTACAACTGTGACTTGAGTCCAGTTGGATGACATTAGATTTTATTTTTGTTGTATTGATTGAGATGGCATAAAATCTGTCCAAATCCAACCAGGCGTGCATTTTTTAATGACATAGTTGTTATGACATATGACCCCCCCTCACACACCTCTGCAATATGGTGTTGCAGTTACAAATGCCACTTAAGACTATGGTTCAAAAAGAAGCCTCATGTTAAACACATCTAAAAGCACAGGCATCGATTTATCTGGGCAGAAACATATACAGTGGGATGGACCATCACAGAATGGGAACATCTATTGTGGTCAGGTGAATCAGAATTCCAGGTATTTTTTCGGAAGAAATATATTAATTAAGCATTAATGCAGAAATGTACATTGAGATCTTAGACCAACATACTTTTAGGAATGACTATCCATTTTTCATACCTGTCTGATAAACATGTCTAGGCAGTGGCTGTGAAAGAAACGGGTACATGTACTGGACTGGCCTGCCTGGAATCCTGACCTGTCCACAATAGGGAACATGTGGAGATCTCTTAAATGGAAAATACACCAACGATGTCTTTTAAATGTAGTGAAAAGGAGTGGCAATATTACGAAGTGGTAAATGCTTTACTACCCCACTTGGTTTTTGGAATGTGTTGCAGGCCTAAAAGGAATGGATTTTTATTCACAAATTAAATTAATTTGACCAGACAAAACATAAAATATCTCAGATTCATATTGTATGCATTAAAATAAAAGTCAAAGTCTGTTTTTTATATGCATTGTCTATACTACCAACTTTTTTCTGATTTGGGGTTGTACATAGTCAGAAAAATGGAGTTGATTAGAACTGCAGGTCTTAACATGTTAACACCTTTCACCAGTTCAGTTACATTTAGGATTCAATGTGTCAGCATAGCATTATAATGGAACACTAAACAATGTATGCATGGCACTTTTGCCAGATGCACTGTTTAGAAACATGTTTGTCTTCCACAAGCATGGTAACACAAGCAGAATGCACAATTTAGAGTGAAGATTGAAAGGCTAGGTTACTAGGCAGAGGCGTTTCTGAATGCAAAAACTTCTGAGAAGCAAAATAAGTTGATTTGGAATCACTGGTCTTGTTGTCCCTGATGAGAACACTAAAAAGGTCAACATTTTGGTAATGTAAAATATCTGCCATCTTGGAATAAAAATGTCTTTGAAATGAAATGCCATTTGCACCTACACTGTCAGTGGAGGAGTGGCACAAGAAGTTCCTCTCTTCCAATGTTTAGTTGGAAGAAAACCTAATAAATTCAATATGGATGAGTAATGTCACTTTTCTCAACTTGTTCGTATTAATAACCATTGTTTGAAAAAAGGTATAGGTTAATAAGTAAGTACTTAATTTGTCAGTAAAGTTAAATATAAGTAATGCACTTACTTATAATTAACTTGCTGTATTTAAATGTATAGTTGAACACTATTTCTAGTGATTTTGCTATACAGTATCATACATTTAGCACATTAAACATCCTGTATATTCAGTTGTATTGTATGTAAGAAATACTAGGCAAATCACATTTGAAATATAAGTACATATATTGTTAATGCACTCACTCACTCACT
The DNA here is from genome assembly GCA_034779995.1 of Parotocinclus haroldoi. NCBI lineage: Eukaryota > Metazoa > Chordata > Actinopteri > Siluriformes > Loricariidae > Parotocinclus > Parotocinclus haroldoi. Next base: position 4,616 of record JAUZST010000615.1, read on the forward strand.
CACTCACTTACCATACCTGCTGTATTCTGTTATTAACCAGAAACACAGGGAACAAGGCAAGTAACAACCCTAGACTGGGCAACAGTCCACTACAGGGAAAACATGCACATACACACATTAGTCTTTGGAATGTTGAAGGAATGGAAAGTATCCAAAGAAAACACACAGAGACACAGGACAACATGCAGTATCACAAAGGCAGGGTTCTGGTTGGACTCAGGTCTCTGTAGCTGCAAGGTGCCACCACTGCACCACCATGGTGTCCACTCTAAAAGTAACTAATCATAATTGAACCTGCTTATGCAAAAAAAAAAATTACACCACTAATATATGACAAGGAGAACATAACGCTAATTACTAAAATACAATACATGAACAAAATCTATAATAATGGGATGTGATTTAAAAGATTTGGCTGTTTCATGCAAAAGCAATTTTTGTTTAGTTGTTGAATCATGTATAGCAATAATCAGGCTTTTTGTATAGATACAGGATAAACAGGCACAGTAAGGCACTTTTTCAGCACAGTTTTTGGAGCAAAGCCAATAAATTTTTAATAAATGTATGTAAAATGAATGTGGGCCTTTTATGCCCTGTAGTGCATGATATAAATCTATTACTGATTTAAAAAATGTCATTAAATGCCTTAAAATGTTCTTCATTGAAATATTGTATAATGCTTGCTCTACCTTCTTTGCATTGTGGATAATGTTTTTGTTTAAGATAAATGCAGTCAAGCTCTAGGAAATAAATGCCTGTGGGTTACTTGAAGTTATAATCAGTGATTTATAGTTGTAGTATGAATAACATATATTAAAGAGCATATAAGAAAGCTAGCCAGCATTATAGTGAACTCGGTCCCCCCTGCAGCCCTGCATTCCACAGAACACACTCATAAATACTTCAAGTTTCCCTGCAACTCATTCCACAAATACCATGAGGATGCACTGTACATTTATGATTGCAGACTTCCACATGTCACATCTGCACTATGTGGGCCAGCAGGGACATGAGATGGATGAGACCTCCTTTAAAGCTTTGTAATGGTAGGTTGTCAGGGATCACTGCTGGTTTGGAGACAAAGGGAGTCCAGTGTGTGTGTGTTTGGTAATTGCTATTAACTTGTTATTTTCTGTCTACTATTATTGTAAGCTTTTCTGAGAATACAAGTGGATTATGCCATATAAAATTAGTATATTCAAATGTAATAGAATCTCAAGTCCTACAGGGAATCACAAACTAGCTGTCATAAAGCGCAGTGTTGCAGTTCCAACCTAACCTACTAATCTACTAGTCGACAATGGGCTGGCTTATTAGCAATGGGCTAATAAATAGAAGTGGAAAGTATTTATATCAAGTTTCTTAACAAAGTTATTGTCAGATAGTAGCTGAAATACACAAACGAACGGTCATCTCAGTAACATTCATTAATAGGTTTTTTTGTCTTTTGTCTTTTGTCTGATATTTGTGCAAAAAAATATCTATTTTATTATGCTTTTTTGTGACAGACATTTAGTTGGTAAAGATCAATTGTCTGGTTCTGTGTTGAGTGGTGGTCAGTTGTTCTTATGCAGTTATTCTGTGATGGGGAAAGGTATGGGGTGTTTTTGTATAGGCCAAATAACTCTCAAATGGGTTGTCTAAATTAGGATATGGTAAGGTTGGGAATTTCAGTGGCCCGACAGGCTTTTTCTCTCCAAAATAATTAATGTTTATTTGAATTAATTAGTTAGATTAATGTTCTTTTTGAATGTTCTTCAGTTCTTTTATAACCATATTTTGACCATTTCAACAGCAAATTCACACCTGCGAAAAGCTTTAAGTAGACATGGGTTCTCCCCATATCTGCATAAATTTCCTCCAGATTTCCTCCAGTTTGGTTTCCTCCCATATTCCAAAAACACGTTAGATCAACTGGTGACTCTAAAGTGTCCATGTCTGTTATTTTGCAGTACTATCTGATTTTTTGTCATTTGGTTTGTCATTTGCTCAACCAGTTATTAAAATGGTATTAAATGTATGAAATGGTATATTGTCAGAATGTTTTTGCAATTGTGAAATTTACAGTCTTTACATTCCATGACAAAAGGATGACAGAACCACACAGAACAGAGAAAAAAATAAGTGGATGTGATTCAGTGCGGTGGTATATGTTTTAAAGCATGAAGCAGAAACACTCTAGTCATGTTGCAGATGATTATACTATGTCCATTCCTCTCTTGTTGTATAGGTGAGACTAGACCTCACCCCCTGGTGCTTTTGGGAGTAATAGATCCGTGCCTTTCCTGTTCCCACACATGTTTGTTATCGTAGGTAATTCCATTGGAAATGCATTGTGTCCAGACTACCAACAGAGCTTGTTTTATGTGCCTGTAGTCACCTATAGGAAATCTGGGATTGTTCCCAGATGAGAAGGCGCTGTTGATAGACATGTTTGGAGTCTCTGGGGGGCTGTGGTTAGAGATTGGGCTGATCTGTCCCCTTTTCTTTCTTCCTTAGCCAATGTTTATAATTTCTTTTGATGTTTGATTCTGCAAAAATGTCAAATTTTATTTTATTTTTATAAAGATCTGGTTTTGTTTACTGCTTTTTCCTATTTCTTGTTTCATTTCTGTGACTGGCATTTAAATATATGGTCATGTATTAAACAGCATGTCAAATAGTGACATACATCACTAGTAATTTTGATTTACTGTATATATAGTACATAGTATGACCTTATGAAGCTTAGGATGTAGCTGAAGGAGCACTCATGGAGCAAAAACGTGCATCAGATTAATAACTGCTTGTATTAATTTATATACATTTGACTAACTAAGAAGGATCCATATCTAAATAGAACCACAATGCTTTGGGAGGTAAATAATGCTAGTAGATTAAAATAAGTAATACTTTTGTAATCATTTTATAGTTTATTTGTTGCTGTAATTGCTAAGTAACAACATGATGCTGGGAGTGCTCCCCAAATTATATTATCCTCTAGAACCTGATCCAATTCACTAGCATATCCAAGAACTGGTGGCCATGATTACTGAACTAGACCAGGACAGCAGACAATATTTACTCCAACTACTGCAAATGAACTCCGAAAGCCACTCACTGGTAAATGTGTTTGGAAGAGTGAATTGTTTGTTGGCATAATAGTTGGCATAATAGTTCAGGTACTGTGCTTTTTATGAAAGGCACAAACAAGACTCTTATTAATCAACGGTTTGGATTATAACTTGTAAGATTGTATCATTTATAAGATTGGGTCATATGGAATAATGACATCTACTAATCTATTAATGGACTTTTTTTTCCTCCAGTTCATTTTGCCATAATTTTTCCTTCATGGTCTCAGCTGTGCCTGTTTCTGTATTGTCTCACCCTATGTTGTACTGATCCAATTTTTGTCGTTTTCTTTCGTGTGCAAAAATACTCTTACCTTCCTATCTATACCAGTATATTGTGCTGGTTTGTACATGTTCTTTGCCTGTCCCTGTTTAATGTTATGTTCCATGTTTAGCTTTTAGGCTGTGTAACTCAGTGTGTAGCTTAGTGTGTGTACTCCTGTGTTAATATTGCTTCTTAATTATCATTCTGCTTTTTCTCATGAGTTCCTTGTTGTATGTTCATTTTTAAAATAAAGGTATTTACATCCTGCCTCTACCATCAACATGTGAAGATTCACAAACATTTTAATACACTATTTTATTTGCATAACTAATAAACTAGCTGAGGCCAGTGAGTGTTAAAGTGGACGTGCGGAGGAAAACAGGTGTGGGTTAAAGGTAATTTATTTCGGGTGGGAACAATAAAGGAAAGGAATGAAGGCCAGACATGGTGTGGGAGAAGTAAGTGAGACATAACATTAATAAAGTTCAGTCAGCTGGAAAAATGGTAAAAACAGACAATAAGATGGCATAGAGATTGAGTGATTGGCATGCCTAACAATATCAGCAATGTCAGTTTTAGTGCTGCGGATGCGGATGTGGAAACAGGGAATGGTGTAAACTATATTAGTCATCAAAAACACTGCTGCACTGAGCTTGGAGTGCAGAGAGAGTTATATGACAGGAAAAGGGAGAAACAAAACCAGGCTTTCCTAAATGTGGAATTATTGCTGCTCTCCAGTGACCTCAGCTAAATCTGAGAAGTGCTGTCCAACAGTGCAGTAACAAGAATGAGTCAAAAGGAATCCACACATCAATGCAAAGCTATAGCAAAGTTTGTCTGAATGAGAACCTACTCACAAACCATGTTAGACACATATCTGTAAGTAGGCTCTGTGCTGTATGTGTATTTTTCCCTGATGGACAGAAGAGCAGACAAAATGTCCTGTGTTTAAACAAAGATCATAACATTATACACTTTATAATATTTAATAGAAGAAAAAAAAACAAAGGCAAAGCATGGGTCCATGTAGCTTATACAAAACATTTGCTTGTGTTTGTCAGTTGATTAATGCATAATCCGGGTGCATTTTTTGTCAATGGGTGTATTCTCATTGTGCCACTCCAGCATGTACTGTAATTTGGAATATGTAAATACATGGTTAAAACCACAATATACTTTGTGAGTCAAAGTCCTGTCTCCACCAAACTAATACTGTTTGGCAGTTGAGCAAGGCACTTGACACTTTGCCTTTGACTGCGCTGGATTAGGCATCTACTAAATATGCTATATGTGTATAAAAAATAAAAATTCTGACTTGTTTAATTCAGCGTCATTCATATTTAGACAGTCATTGGGTAAAATCTCAAGTCAGACAATAGAAGCAGTGATTTGGTTTAGCTTGCATCATCCACATTTTAACAGTTTAACCCCTTAGTAAGACACCAACCCTTAAAGCTCAGTTTGATTGTCCTCATTTGTTTGTTTGTTATGAAATTTTATCAGACTGTTAGATTTCATGAATTTAAACTGTTTAATCTGAATGCATAAAATCAAATTGATTGAATATATTAGTATGCCAGTACTGTACAAACTGGGAAGCCAGCAAGGGCACACACTGCTGAAATGTGATAGTTGTATGGTCTGTTTAATGCACAAAGTTGCACAACCTGAAGGCTGTAAAACAACCCAATGGAATAACAGTGGAGGACATTTTAATGAGTCATTTAGTTATTTCGGGGAAAGAAACAAGAATGGAAATAGGATGTTGGGAAAGCTTGATCATTTATGGTAAGAGAAAAAAAGAAAATGATACATGCTGACTATTCACCCAGTTGTAATTGTATCACATTCACTTATTGGTCACTTAATTACAAAGTTTATTAGAAATTGCTTAGTCATGCAATATCAACATTTCTGTGTAGTCGGAAACTAAAATCAGTGATACAAGAACTACAGAAGGGCGTAAACTGTGCATTGAAGTTACATTCTCTATTAAAATGTAAACAAAAAAAAACAGTAACAATGCTACACTTGATACAGTCATGCCAGCACAATACAAACTACTTTAACACATTTAAACATCACATAGGTGTTACTGCTGGGCTGGCCAATACTCAAACAATATGATTTATGATCATATTCTGCAAATGCATCAGTTGAGCTTCCACCAATAACAAAATAACAGTTGGGTAAAAAATCAATAAAAACAGAATGCGGTGATTTGCAAAGTCTTTTTAACCCACATAAAATTGTATACACTACAAAGACAGGATATTTAATTTTCAAATAGATACAGTTTATTGTTTTTATGCCAATATTTAATCATTTTGATGCTGGGAACATGTTACAAAAGTGTTGGGATAGGGGTATGTTTACCCCTGTGTTACATCACCTTTCTTGTTAACAACACTTAACAAGCATTTGGGAACTGAGGTTACTAGTTGTTGAAGCTTTGTAGGTGAAATTCTTTGCCATTTTTGCTTGATGTACAACTTTGGTTGCTCAACAGTCTGGGGTCGTAATTTACACTTCATAATGTGCCACACATTTTCAATGGGAAACAGGTCTGAACTGCAGGCAGGCCAGTCTAGTACCCTCACTCTTTTACTATGAAGCCATGTTGTTGGAACACGTACAGAATGTGACTTGACATTGTCTTCTGAGAGAAACAGGGATACTCTGAAAAGACATTGCTTGGATGGCAGCATATGTTGCTCCAAAACCTGTATGTACATTTCAGCATTAATGATGCCTTCACAGATATGCAAGTTACCCATGCCATGGGCACTAACACACGACCATACCATCAGAGATGCTGGCTTTTGAACTTTTTAACAATCCGGGCAGTCATTTTCTTTTTTTAGCCCGGAGGACATGACATCCATGACTTCCAAAAGCAATTTTAAATGAGAACTTGTCAGACTACAGGGCACTTTTCTACTTTGCATCAGTCTATCTCAGATGAGCTCGGCCCAAAGAAGCCGGCGGTGCTTCTGGATGTTACTGATATATTCAATTCAGTTTCAATTCAATTTTATTTATATAGCGCTTTTTACAATGTAACATTGTCTCAAAAAAGCAGCTTTACAGTAATACATTATCTTAAAAGGCTAAACACAAGTTAAGCAAGCCTAGGACGACAGGGGCATGGGCGGCCTAGATGTAAATTAAATAAATATTAAAAGTATATTGGCTTAATATTTTAATTGGATTTAGGCTGTTATAGTCTAAATCTAACTAAAAGCCTGAGTAAATAAGAATGTCTTTAGCCTAGACTTAAAGATCTGGAGTGTGTCTGAATCTCTAACTAAAGTGCGAAGTTTATTCCATAGCTTTGGGGGGGTATATGGCTTTCACTTTGCATTGTAGAGTTTTAGAGTTTTGTAGAGTAGATGGAGCAACAAACTGTGTGATAATGATGTTCTGAAGTGTTCCATAGCCCATGTGGTAATATTAGTTACAGAATGATGTCGATTTTTAATGCATTGCTGACAGGTCACAGGCATTCAATGTTGGTTTCAGACTTGCCGCTTACTCGCAGAGATTTCTCCAACTTCTATGACTCTTTTGATTATTTTATGGACTGCAGATGATGAACTCCCTAAATTCCTTCCAAATTCATGCAGTTGTTCACAAAGTGGTGAACCTCGCCCCACCCTTGCTTGTGAACTACTGAGCCTTGATGCTCCCTTTATACCCAATCATGACATTCATCTGTGAAAAGTTCTAAACAGATGTTTTTTGAACCTTGACTTTCCGAGTCCTCTGTTACCCCTGTCCCAACTCTTTTGGAATGTGTTGCATATAACGTTTATATGTTTGAACATTAAATATATTGTCTTTGCAGTGTATTCAACTGAATAAGGGTTGTAAAGGACTTGCAAATAATTGTATGATTGTCATCCCATTTATTGTAAAAGTTTGTGTTCACCTACTTTTATGACTTGATGTTATAAGTCGTATATATGCAAATGTATAAAATACTGAAAGATTCATGAACTTTCAAGCAACACTGTATTACAGACAAAAATAATGCAAGGTCAGTTTTTTTCCAGTATTGCGCAGCTCTTATGTCGGACCAAATATGTGTTGTGTTCATGGCTGTTCTCCAGAGTGTGATGTTAGCATAACTGTATTAGGACTAGAAAGTGTGTTGTGGTTTGTTAAGTTTTCACTGTAAGTTCTTGGTTAAAATTGGGGGATATTTCACAATGAAATATCCCATAGTGAAATCTTATCATTTTTTGTGATCAATGTAGTTTGTCAACTAAAACAGCCCAGCCAACAGTAAACTGAGACAATGTTTAACAGAACAATGTTGAAGAACTAGAAGACAATTAATCTATACTATGTACTGAAAGATAGCAATTGTCTCTGATCTGGTGCGTTTACCATAATGGCCCAGAAAGTGTATAGAATATGTACAGTGAAATACCAGAATCTTATACACATACAGCAGCACAAAACATAGTAATGTCATTATTTTGTCAGCATTAGTGCTGTCCAGACAATGGTTCACAAACTAAATAACACTCAGTCAGTGGTGGTTCTATTGTTGTTTCAGGTGGACAAGAAACTAAGCAAGGCAAGATGATTGCTGTGCTTCTGTTTGCTGATGAATGTGCTATAGATGGTCTTAGTAAAGACTGACAAAGAGCCAAAATTTTTTCACATGTGCTCATTAAAAAGTCTCATGAATCCTCAGAGTCATGTCTCTCACATCAGCAAGGAACCTGTTCCTAGCAAAATGTCCTCTCTCACTGCATGCCAGTGCTGACGTCTGTTGTTCTTTTCCTTTGTTTTACTCTTAATTATTCTTCCCTCTCATACCCTTTCTCTAAATGCATTTTGTGTAACACTACATTTGCCCGTGATAATTTGGCATGATTGCCATGGAGGGTTTTGGTGATTGGGTGATATGGTACAAAGTAATCAGTACTCCAAACAGGAAGGACAGTGACTTATTACTAATAAAAATAGATTAGTTGTTACTAAGCTTGGAAAAGATGAGTTTCATGTGACTCATATCCTTTTGAATGCTGAACTCCTTGTATCTTATCAGAAACAAATATGCCTGGGTTTTCCGGAGAACTGCCTATATGCTACTGTGTGAATCATGATAGATCTCATTTCCTTCTCTGAACAATAAATAATACAGACTGTTGTAATTATTTTCTCTCTGTCTTGCTCAGTTTCTTCGAAGACCACTGCAGAGACTCGGGAATTCATTTTGGGTGGCTCTGAAATTAGCCAATCGCAAAGCAGCTCTTACTGGACAGAACCAGATCAGAACCTCAAGAGACTATAGTGAGAAAGAGAGATTCAGGAGTTGTTTTCTATTTATACCAGATCCCACTAAACCCAGATACCACATTATTATCCACTGTGAGGTTGGGTTAGCAGACCAGCACCCGGAGCATGTGTGTTTGATCAACTTTCACCATTTTAAATTTCTTGTTAAAAAACATGTTAGATTCAGCTTGCATTTTTCAGTGTTCTCCTTCTTTTCTGTCCCAGAAAACTTGCCTTGCCTGATTGGTCATATCAGCAATGCTTCTGTGAAGGAAGGCTCCCTTAGCCATTTTCTCCATAATGAGGACTATGGGTAAGCAGACCCCAGGGTTCCTGAAACATATCTAAGACCCATTCAGCATTAGGTCTGATCAGTGAGCAGTGTATGGGTGAAAAGAGATTCCCTTATAAGGATTCTTACAAACACAATTTACATGCAATCAGGACAGTTCCATTTGTTACTATCTATATCTGCACTACAGACAGTCTCAACACATTATATATGCATTTAACATTGAGAATGTATTTTTCTGTACATTGTATTTCTACTGATTTCTGTGGCCATATGATTTATTAATAAATTGTGATAACAGCTTCATCTAAATATTGCATAAGGTATTTAATACAGTGACAATATTAGACATATCTGAGTTTGTGGCAACAATTGCCTTCAGTATATGGTATATGGTATATGGTTCAGGTTTGTGCCCTTGACGATACCAACAAATGTAAATTATTCTTCCCTAGCCATTTATAGATAGAGTTAATTTAGCCAATAAAACATTTAAAGCAATTCAACAAGTTCAAAATGCTACTCTGCTTTCTTGGTTGCTATATGTTGTGTATCTGACTGAGAGTGGTACTAACCATTTATAACAATTTCTCTTTTTTACATTCTGTGTGTCCCTTCTGATGATATTTTGATGGGTTATAGAACGGATAACAAATGAATAACAAAAAGGTCCAATAAGAGAATTACCGATCAGATTTATGATTTTGACATTGGGAGCTGGCCCATAGAGGTCTTCTCAACATGCTGAAGAACGAGAAAGTTATTGTGTTAAACCTAACTGAAAATCTTTTTTAAGGTATCAGCTCTGTAAGAGCTTAACAAACCTTTGTTACTCACTCTCATATGTAAATTTAGGTCATTATCCTCAAGAAATAAATTAGCAACTATATTGTTTTTGTCTCATTTATGTTATGTTTATAATAAAAAAGTACTACTGTTGACTGGTAAATATTTGTTTAGTAAGGTTGCACGGTGAACATAAATGGACTGGTCTCCATTAAATTTTGAGACACCTCTAGCTCTTGACAAAACTCAGATTTATGTCTTCACAGAAACCACTTCTGTCATTTTTAGTTAACTAAAGTTGTGGCATTACGCTTATGTGGTGTTGCACTCTTGTAATCAGAACAGATTATCAGGAAAAATGCTGACAAAACTGCAAAAGAGAAAGAAAAGTGCTTTTTCCAAACGGAGCATCTATGTTTCCCTACAACAATAATTTATCTACGGATTGACAAACCATTGATTACTTTTTAAAGAAGGTCCATGAGGACAATAACTGTGAGAGCAGGTGAACAGTGAATATAATCTGATAGGCAGTTAACAAGCAATACTTACTGTTATTGACTAGATTTTTCAGATTTGAAAAAGCTGTCAGATGTACTGATAAACCACAAGTAATGATAAAAATATACCATAACATGATAATAGGCATTTTCTTCTTCCTAGAATACATTGTTTGCTTGATCGAGATAGCCCCTCATTTTGAGCAAGAAATTTATTATTATTTATTTGAGATGCAGTAACAATTAATTTTGACACTAAAAAAGAATGGAATTTTTTATTTGAGTAATTTGTATGTATGTATTTGGTTCTCATTATATATAGATTGTGCTTATTCTGCTATCACATTATTATTTAATTTTTTTAGTTTAGTTTTTTAATTAATTACTTGCTTTAAATTATCCCTGCTCCAACTTTTTTGGACTGTGTTGTAGGCCTAAAATGAAGGAATATATGTTAATTAACAAATGAAATTAAATTGACCAGATCAAACATTGCATATTTTAAGTTGATCCTGTCTGCAATTAAATAAAGTATAAGTAAGAAATACTGTGTGTGTTTTATATGCAATTTCACATTGCATATCCATTCCCAAACATTATCCCATTTTGAATTGTAATTCAGTCCACAACACTGCTTTGAGTGATTTGGGTCAGGCTTTATGTTGGTCACACCAACCTATGTTCTTTGTTGTCTTTAAACTAGTTTGTGAGTAGTAAACTTTGAAAGAATGCACAGAAGCATTGTCCTGCTTGAAGACTGTAAATACCAATGTTTTGATTGAAATGCTGAGGTGCTTCAGTATTTCCAGAAAACCCTTTTCCCATAAGACATTTGAAGTGCGCCACATCTGTCCTCCATAAGGGTAGTTTTCTTTGGATTTAAAAGCCTCACTAACACTGGTGGTTATGTCAGTATAGTTTGTATTTCTGTTTCATTTAGGCAGATAATATTCCCTCAAAAGGGTCAGTATGTGTCTAGGTGCTAATTTTAGTCTGGATTTTAATGCCTGTTTCATGTATGACAGCCAGTGAATAAGATCAAATGATTTTGCCATTTTAGTTTAGGTTTCAGGAAAACTTGCAAGTCCAGCAAGAAAGTGTGTGTATATAGACTAGGGTGTTTATAGGGCATAAGTAAGAAATGTCCTTACAAGGATGGAAAGAGCTCACCCTGTTTGCTTTGTAGATACGTTATGCTGGTCCTTTAAAAAACTTTTGCAACTTATGCATGTCTTTGAGATTTACATTTAGTGAGGTTGGTGAATTTATGGTTAGGTTTAGGTAAAACAACCACAATGATAGAAAGACACGTGTCTGTGAAATTGTAAATGTGCACGTGTGTGTGTTTAAATTTGTGTGGCTGTGTTTGTGTGTCCAGTAGAAAGTTGTTTGATTTCTCGATCTCTGTTATGTTTGACTGTTGGCATTCTGCCCTGTAGTCTCCAGCAAGTTTTGTTGTAGTAACTGAATTGTTTCATTGTGTTGGTTAAGCTGGGGGGGCAGAATATGAGGCGTCTCTCTCTGCTCTTCTTGCTCATTGGTTAGAAGACATACACGTGTATTATTATGGCAGTGTTGATCTCAGAGTACATAATGTTTAAATAAATCGATATGTACAATTATTATTTACTAAATAAAATAGTTGAAAACACAATAAACATAGTCATAAAGTATATGAACAACAAGATGAGAGTTTTTCTCAGAAGGAATGATGGAGGATTTTAACTTAGGAGATCTTGACAAAAAAGACATGTTAAGAGCTGTAAAACTGTGACGTAACTGTGACTGTAAAGCAGCCAAGACTTGTTAGAGTGTAGCTTCAAATGATGAACTACATGACTAATGTCCTCCAGACAAGCTGAGATGCACATGAAGACCTATATATTTGATGGAAGTAGAGTGTCATTGATTCCAGTAGTCATGTGAGTCATGTAATGACCATTCCAAGAAAACAGGAGTTATTAAGATAAGCAGAGATTCTGGCCCTAAACCTTGTCGGAAGTGAAGTGGACAGTTCATGTGGATGTGTAACTACATTAATGTCTTGTCAACATCCTGCTCCCCAAAACATAATGAGGACTTTCAATCTGTAAAAATAGATACCTGCAAATTGATATTCTCTTGTAGATTAGTCATGGAAAGTGAGAGCTAAAGTTACTAAAATAACTAAGTTTTTAGTTTTCCTTTAGTAACAAAAATGTTGTTACATGACATGGTTGATTTAATTTGCCATACTTGACAAACTTCCTCTATTGTGACTATTGCACATGTGCTAACCAGGAGAAGAGTGCACAAAGGATATATCATGCAGCCCTAGTAGACTGTAGTGGTTTGTAGTTGTTGATGGCCAGAGATGAAAGGGAGAATTAATTGAGCAATCTTCTGACTCATTGGGGATGGGATGGATTTAGCAGGAAATGGTAGGATTGCTGAGTGAGAAAAGCTGAAGATTATTATCTGTAGAAATCTGAGTTGAAGAAAGTGTGCTAAGAATTTTGTGTATTAACTGTGGGAATAGTGGCAAAAGAGAAAGGTCTTATCTTCTAATCAAGGTGGCAAAGTCTTCAACAGGATGACTGAGTAGGAAAGGGGGTTGAGGAATAAAGAAAGAAGCAAACTGCAAAATTTGCTTACATTTCTACTGTCACTGTTGCTGTACACAGTATTTTTGATAAGGATGGTTATAAAAAAGGTTACTGTATGTCACTGTTTTGAGCTACCTTAGAATTACACTAAAAATTCATAATACAAAAGAAAATACAGCGAAAACTTACAGCAAAAGTACTTAAACATTTAATGCTGTTGTCTTGGTAAAGCAGGTTACACAAGTTATACATGAGAAGTAGAAATAATGTAATAGGTTAGTCATTCCTTTTATAAAACACTGTTTTATTAGAATCCTGTTTCATTGCTTTCTTTTCACCTTCGTCTCTCTGTGTTTTGTAGACTCCATTCATTCCAACACTTTCCTCATACCTCTTTTATATTTTATATTTGTAATTGTTTTGCTCCTTAGTGCTGAATGCTAAATGCCTAACACTTGTGCAAGCCAGAGTTAACCCACTGAGCCCTAGTTCCTAATGCCCCAAAAAGAAAATATGAATATATAATGATGTATTTTATATATCTATAAAATGAATAGATTGTGTGTTCAAATAAAACAAAGACACACAGGAACGAAATGTGTTGTTTTTACACTATCGAAAATGTGGGGATATTTCATTATAGGATATTTCAGTTTGAAATATCCCCTATTTTTCCTGCCATATCAGCTGTTATCCACATAATTTTGTTATTAATGCAGTCACACAGTTTTGGTGACCAATGATACTGATGATGTGCTACTAGTCTCCAGCTGCTTCTGGTTCTACACTGGGTTTATCTTAGTCAACTGGTGCTTGGTGCTTTTGTAACTACCCTCCTGCCAATAAGTCTCATAGAAGCAATCATTTCTGCTTCTGCATAACAGAAATTACTTCTTCTTCTGATTTGGATAATGTGGTCATTGGGAGACATGCCCACAGGACAAGCTGAAAAAGCATGGGAAGGCCCTTAACCTAAACTGGGACACACCAGAGAAGAAGAACATTTCAGCAAAAAAAAATACTTTTCTTTATCCTGGTTCTGAATGTTAGGAGGAAACAAGTAGAGTTCATAAAATAAACAGGCAGTAAAGTGGCTAAATCCAGAAAGACATAGACCAAAGTGACCCTAAAAGTGTAATCAAGTAATGAAGCAGTCTTAGAAAAACATGTATCCTTTAATTCAACTTGTCAGTTAAAGGTTGCAGTTTGGAATAACTTTAAGTCCTAACGATTCCACAGTCACATGTGGTTTTCTTTTACACATGGTTGTATATAGAAAATTAAACTTTCTTGCAAACATTCCACTCTTCAAATAGAGCTTGTGTGTGTCAGGAAGCATTTGTGTAGTCCCGAAACTCCACTTTTGGTAGCTTCTAGGCATTCATGGAGAGTTGGCTTTGACGAAATTGGGGAAGAAATAATGACAAAATGTGGAATGACTCAACAGTCTTAAATACAAAAACAGTTTTCTGACTTTTAATGAAGACTTGCGTATAAGGCAAAAGGTGATTTCAAGTATCACTGGTTTAAACACAATTCAAATTAATTACATTTAATTAATTAAATATTTTTCTCATCAAACCCAATCATTTTATTTTTCATAGTCTGGGAATCTTTCATGTGCTTTTTCGAAACCTCTATAGGGCATTCAGCACCGTCGGGCTCCAACTGGTAGAGGGCTGCAGTGATAGTTACATTTGTGGAACTTCCTCCCATCTCCCTACTGCATCTCTGGAGGTCAGCCACAGTGATCTTTGGGTTCTTCTTTACCTCTTCTCCCATGATTGCTCAGTTTGGCTGGACGGCCAGGTCTAGGAAGAGTTCCCAAACTTCTTCCATTTAAGGATTGCTATGGGCACTGTGCTCTTAGTAACTTTGAGTGCTACAGAAATTGTAACATGTGCCTTGCCACAATTCTGTCTCTGAGCTCCTTGGGCAGTTCCTTTGACCTCATGGTTGTCATTTGCATTGACATGCACTGTGAGCTGTGAGGTAGACAGGTGTGTGCATTTCATAATCAAGTGCAATCAGTTCAATTAAACACAGCTGCACTTCAATGAAGGAGTAGAACCATCTCAAGAATTATAAGAATAAATGGACAGCTTGTGAGCTAAATATGTGTCACAGCAAAGGGTCTGAATGTGATATTTCAGTTTCTTTTTTATAAATTTACAAACATTTCTACATGTCTGCTTTTTCTGTCAAGATAGGATGTTGAGTATACATTAATGTGAAATAAAATGAACTTTTTTTATTTCAGCAACTGGATGCAATGAAACAGAGTGAAAAATTTAAAGGGGTCTGAATGCTTTCCGTACCAACTGCATGTTGCTTACTCTTGTACTTTTGTACGGATTTCCAATTAGAATAAATTCTTTACAAAATAAAGATCAGACTCTATCATGTTCTAATTTAGATAAAGACATGTCAAAATAGGTATGAAAGAGTTGATAAAAATGTCAAATAATAGAAATTATTTAAAATGCTTATTATAGCTAGTTAAATAAAATGTATAAATCAAGCAAGAATAAGCATTTCCACAAGCGCTTCACAGGCATATAGAAAATTGGAAATAAAACATCAGTGTAATGATCTGCTTTAGACGTACCATCCTGCATAGCCCTCTTCTGACCCTTTTTGGCTCCCACAGCAGACTGTTTAATGGCCCACCTATTTAAACATTAGACATTATTTAAACATTCTTGTATACTTCCCTTGTCTTACACTGCTCTTCAACTCCTGGTTGCCTTTTGTTGCTTCCATTCCTGTTCCTTGTCTCTGTGTATTGTGTTTCTTTTTATGCATTGTGTATTGCATGTTTGTTGTAGTACAGTAATGTGTTCCTTAGTAACTTTGTTCTGTGTTTGGCTGTTTTATTGTACTGAATGTTTAAGTAGCATTGTCTGTTAGTAGTATCTGTCTGTTAGCATTATCTGTTAGCCTCACTGCCCTTGCATTGCTTATTGTTTGTTGGTGTTAGCATGGTTTGTTTTTGCACAGTCTGGGTGTGTTAGCATTGTTGGGATATGGCATTGTGTAGATATATTAGCTATTTGTATATTTGTATCCTGCTGTATTATTACACACTGTTTGTGTCTATTGGATTGTTGGCACTGGTTGTTTGAATTAGCACTGCATATTGTCTAGATTGCATCGACACAGTCTGTCGATAAGAACACAGTGTGTATTTTCCACGTCAGTTAACTTGTTAGTTAATTTGTTAGGTATAATTAACCTTTTTTGTTAGCTTAATTTGCTCCATATCTCACTATTAGTCTAGTACCCTTGTCTTTTTGTTCGCATTTGTTCACTTTTAAAAATTACTACACACTTGCACGCATGTCTGCACCCGCCTCCTTCCCTTTTGTAGATTGTTACAATCAGGTTAAAATAACTAAAAATGACAATAGAATGTTAAAACATGTAAGGCAATAATAAGGGAATTGATAAAGCAAGTAAGTTTAGTTTACTGATTTTATAAAAAAATAATTGTAATTCCCTCCATATTTTAAATCTACTACTTTATTCAGCTTGCACATAGTATGGCATGCTTAGTCATGTTCGCTGCTGACAAACAGGCTGTAAAAGCTGCACATATTTTCAGATGCTGTTTGGGTGCATGTTGATGCACATGATCTTCAGGCAATACCATAGTGACCAGGTAGCATCATAGGAAGCTTTAATGCAGGAGACGTCTCTTTAGTGTTGCAACAGCCATGATGCATTCTGTGGAGAGTATCTGCTTAATTACCATGACTGCACTACATTAGAAAACCCATGAGTTTTACCTAAGGAGTAAAATTGGTGATCATGACAAACATTTGGGGGCAGCACGGTGGCTCAGTGGCTAGCACCACTGCCTCACAGCAAGAAGATCCTGGGTTCAGTGGCTTGGGTTCTTTCTGTGTGGAGTTTGCATGTCCTCCTCGTGTCTGTGTATGTTTAGTTCGGGTACTCTGGTTTCCTCCCACAGTCCAAAGACATGCGTGTTAGGTGGTGGCCCTTAGTGTGTGACTGTGTGTGCCCATGATTAATTGGCACCCTGTCTGTGTGTCGAGTGGCACCGGATGTCCTGCGACCCTGTATGGATTAAGCGGAAGATAATGGATGGATGGACAAACCCGTGGGTCCTCGTTTTGTTGTGTAACATGCGCAGCCAATCTGAGAGCTTCAGGGGCACTCAGAAGTCAATTTGCATTCCAAATGATATGGCAAGAACAGAAGCATCACATGAGAGACTATTCATTCTGTTCGACTAATGTATCTACATTCTCTACCAAAAATATACAAATTGAACCCTAACCTACCTTCAGGTAATTCAGAAATGGCACATTTCCAGTGTGGGCTAAAAAAACTCAACTGTGCATGAGTGAAAGAGCATTTGAACACCAAATGCTGAGAGTTAATTGAGCAAGTTAGATCTCTGAGGACCACTCTAGCGAAAATTAATCTCAAATGTGAAACCAAGGTGGTTACAAAATGTCCACTAGGTCATGGAGCATCAGATAGATTTTTCAGATTAACAGTACCCATTAGGTGTTGTCAGACTTGCACATGATTAAAGCCCTTGTTGTTTGTTTCATGTCATTTTGACTCTTGAGTGTGTTTAAAAGCATTTTGCATCTGCACAAACATGTCCTGAGTCATGTGTGTTCTCAAAACATGTCTCAAAACAACAACTGGGCTTCATAAAATGTTGTATCCTAATGCAAAAAATCACCCTGAGATATACAATATACAATGTAAGCAATTAATACTGTTTCTATGTTAATCACTAGGAATGTATAGTTGCATATTAGGATAATGAAGAGACATGAACCAGCGAGGTGTAGAATTGGGAACCACTTCCCAGCCAACTCACCTACCTTCAGTTCATATGCTTGATCTGATTGCCTAGCTTAGCCTTTTTGCAATAATAACAATAATAATATTAAATGTGAAATCACATTTTACTATTACAAGAAACTTTTATGTTTCAATGTGTTCTACATTACCACCTTATTATACGTGTATGTTGTTTACATTAAACATTAATTTTCTAGGGTTAAGAAAGTGAACCAATGTGGTGGCAAAGTGTATGGGATGCTGGTTCATTATATTTACATTATCCTTAATCAGAATGAAATTTCCACAAGAAGGCACTTAGTAATAGTGACTATTTCTGAATTCTGCATGTATCTTACAACACCAGGTTCCCTAAATCCTGTATGCTTTTTAAATGCTAAAGTAATTGTTCCCATAATCATGGTGACAAAGGAAAATTTGTGAACCCTTAACATTTTTCTACATTTGTGCATCAATATGGCATAAAACAGCACCAGATTTCCCAATAGGCTTTTGGCTAATGTTTTTGGGGAGCAATGGTTTTCTCTTTGCAGCCCTGACATTCACACCATTATTGCAAAACTTTCTCCTGATGAAAAGGAACATTAGCATTAGCCAATGTGACAGGCCGTTAGTGGATTCTTTTTTTTCACATACCAAGCTTTTGGGTTTATTTTCATTGGGTGACCTCTTCTGAAGTGGGTAATAATAGTTTTGAATTTCTTCCATTGTACACAATCTGCCTGACTGTGGATTTGTGGAGTCAGTTCCTTTAGAGATGGTTTAGAGAAGGCCCTCAAAAATGGTCTTTGTTTGTCGTAGATTTCAACAAACATACGTTGTTTTTTTAATACAATAGGATGCCATCTCAAACCTTATAACTGTCTTCCCAGTAACTAAAATTAAATTTAGCTGCTTATTCTAGCATAGCACATTTACCACTCACAGATATGTTATATTGGACTATGTAATAATATATAAATAAAATAATAAAGACCAAGAATAATATGTTGTCTGATTTGTTGACATTTGGTTTTTATCTGCTTTCAGAACTTGTATTGAAACCTGATCATATGATGAAAGCTATATTTATTAAACATAAAACAATTCTAATGAGTTTTAATTTTAAGCACCACTGTATTTGACTAGATTTCTTTGCAAGTGTGTCAATGATTCACACTTAGTGTCGAGCAAATGAGTCATACTGACTCCACTCTAGCATTCATTCACTGTTAGCCACATTCATCATTTCCTGTGTGAAATTGTTTATCTGAAACTACAGTGAATAGGTCACACAGACACACAGCCAAAAATGATGACACACTGTCTCACTTTATTATTGTTAGATTGGGACACTGAGAAGTAAATTCACCTGTCAGGGAGAACAGCTTTATCTCTAGCCAAGTATTAGGAAAATACTTTTAGCAGTGTGACACTGTAAGGATTCTAATACTCAGTAAACACCCAACTATTATGTTCTGATCGCACTGGCAATTACATTACATGGTATGTTTCATTCTCTTAGTGACAAAGGTACAGCATTATAAGCACAAGCTACTGAATTGAACTTTTAAAGATCTGCTTGTAGTTGCATAATTTAAACATATGTCATATAAGTATATAACTTCTATCTTGTTACTCAAATAAAGAATAACTATAGAAAATGATTGACAACAACCAAATAGAACCCATTCGGCAATAAACTAAAGAATATACTAAAGAACACTATATAATATAACACATTAAATCTATTCAATATATTCAAATACACAATACAAGCAAGTGATTGGACATTGCATTGTCCAGTATAAATACAGTTTACTAAGTTCTCTTGGTCTCCAGCAGGCAACAGTTTTGGTGACCCTGAATCCTCAGTCAGCATGAAGAGGGAATGGGGAGTTGGGGTATTAGGGCTGAGGAATGAGTAAAAGTACCATTTGAAAACTGGAACTGGAGCCAGAATAACAACTTTGAGTGACGACTGAAACTAATGTTAAGAACAAAGTGTGTATAAACATAAAAAAATGTTCTAAGTGTAGACTCCAGCAGCTCTAGATATAACAGCATAGCTAGATAGAAGAAAACCTTAAGGTAGCAAAGTCTGACAGGGCATCCTCAGCAACCAACAACCTGGGTAATCTCACATTACAGGCAAGACAGCAACTCAGCATCCCAGATCACCACAAATCTCTATGCCAATGAGAGCTCTTTGACAAACAGGACTCCCTTTGTCTAAGGCATGGTTGCACAACCTGGACTATCAAATTGGTCTGCATGGCTGTTATCCCAGAATGAATGATGCACAATACAGCCCACAAACAATTTGTTGAAGAAAATCAGACAAAGGACATGGATTACTGGAACCACGTTGAGTCTGATGATTAACTTTTTTGGTTCAGATGGTGTCAAGCGTGTGTGGCGGCAACTAGGTGTGGAGTACTAAGACAAGTGTCTTGCCTACAGTCAAGCATGGTGGTGGGAATGTCAAATTGCGGGACTGCATGAGTGCTGCTAGATGTGGGGAGCAGTTAATTAAGGGAATCATGAATGCCAACATGTACTGTGACATATTGAAGCAGAGCATGATCGCCAACCTTTGTAAACCATTGGCAAGCTCCTGTGAAGCTTTAGTGACCTCAAGCCCAAGAGAGTTAAGGCAGTGCTGGGAAATGATGGTGGCCATACAAAATACACTTTTGGCACAATTTGGACATTTTCACTTAGGGGTGTATTTCCTTTTGTTGCCAGCTATTTAGACATTAATGGCTGTGTGTTGAGTTATTTTGAGAACACAACTAATTTACACTGTTATGGAAGCTGTAGACTGAATACTTTAAAATACTTTGCAAGGTGTCAAATCTTCAGTGTTGTCCCATAAAAAGATAAAATTGTTAGTGAGGGGTGTACTCACTTTAGTGAAATACTGTTCTACATTTCTACACATTATCACATCTACACTTGACAGTATCAAAGCTAGAATAATAAATTATGCAGTTTAACAAGTAATTTGAAAAGAAAATGTCAGGACAGACCTATGTACTGAATCTTAAGGCAGTGTGGGTAATCCAGAAGGACACCAACACTAAGCACACAATAAGTTTATTCCAAAAATGACAAATAATAAAGTGAATGTTTTGGAATGGCCAAGTCATAACAACATATTAGAAGTGAAGCTGTTATGTATGAGCTAAAATTACTTCAAACTGATGTGCAGGACTGATCAGTTATCAAAAACTTCAGTTAAAGTGATTGCTGAATAAGGTCACACTAGATTCCAAACGCAAAATACTGGATCATTTTTTTCAGTAAATAAATCACCAAATAAAATATTGTTGAAAATAAAGAAATAAATATATTTTAAATTAGTTTACTTTTAATCTACTTTTATAAACTAATTTTAGGTCGGATACAGTAACCACAAAAATATGGCAAATATTAAAGGGTTCACAAACTTTGATGCGCCGCTATATCCATCTATATTCCTCACTATGTTTTTGTCGCTGTTTATCTGTCTCTCCTTATTTATATATCTCCCTCAGTTTCTCTTTTTCTTTCTACCTCTCTCTATCTATGTCTCTATCTCACTATCAGGTTACTGTCTTTATCTCTATCCCAAGATTCAAAATTCGAAATTTGCTTTGTTGGCATGACAAAATATGGCACTTGAATGAAAGGCTACGTAATGAAAATATACTTTCAAAAGAAATAAGAGTTGAAAGTATAATACAATATTTTAATATTCTCTGTCTCTTTCTATCTTAATTTCTGTCTCTGTGTTTCTCTCTTCAAGTATCTATTTGTCTTTATATTTCTCTTCCCCTGCCTGTCTGCCCCTCTTTATTAATTTATCTCTGTACCTGTAACTCTTGTTCTTTTAATTTCTCAGTTTGCCTGTCTCTTTGCTTATCACTCATTGTCTATATATATATATATTTGTCTGAAAGAACATCCCATACCTTGATATATTGTGGTACCCAAATCATGAGTTTCCTCTGCCAAGCTTGCTGGTGGAGTAAGTGTAGATTATAGCATTGTGTAGAATCCAGGTTTATTAAACCAGAAGAGCTCAGGAGCTGAGCTGGTGTTCAGTTTAATCACTACCATATGGTTACATGTGTAGTCAATTTCCCCAAACCTTTGAGGCACCAAAACCCTTTTTCTGTCCACTTTATGCAATGAGTGCAAAACGGAACAATTTCCTATGGGTATTACAGTATCAGTGATTCCTTTGTACTATAATTCAGTCGTCTCTTTTATTCATAACTGTTATTAATGACATGGAGATTTAGTTGCCAGCTCTTACTCCAGGTTTCATGGAAGGAAATTGTTTCATATTACATTAATGTTTTCAAAGATCCTCACAGGAAAATAGTGATTGTATTTCCATTTGTGCAGGCTGGATGTCAAAAGCCGAGGTGATTGGAGTTTGGGTTGCATCGACTATGAAATGAGTAATGTCACACCTTGGATCAGATTTTTCTGAAGGTGGAAAAAGATAATTATACAAATTGAAAGCAGCTGCTTTCAATTCAACTACTGAGGATTTCAAGTTACAGAGATTACAATTACTATAATGTGGCTAGCACCCCCGATATAAAAGTTTACCTGGACTTGACCACTTTGTTGATGGGCTTTAGTGCAAAAGCATATTTAGGGGTCATAAACTGGCCTGGGTTATCCAGTTTACCTTGCTTGTTAACAATAAAAGCCATTTGGCTTTATTTCATGTTTATGTCACGTTTTAAATACTAATTCTGTAGCTAGCTCAGTCACAATCTAATTGATTTACCATTGGTAATTCAATTTAGTGTCTGGAAACAGACCCTCAGAGTAATCATGTCTCAATTGTATATCTTCATATTATAAAGTTATAAAATACAAATTAAAAAAGCAGAGTGTTTTAGATGTATGTTAACTTTTATTTTATTGTAGACAGCATGAACCAAAGATATTTCATGTTGTGTCCGGTCAAATTAATTAATTTGTTAGTATTCATCCATTTCTCAGGTGATGTCAACATGTGATTGCAATGATTGTCATCATAAGTACAAAGCAAAAGACTGAGTCTCTGAGGAATGTATATGGGCACGGAGACTCAAATGCACAAGAAAAGAAATGCATTTCCTCAAAGAAGGTTTGGAAGGGATTGCATAGCTCTCCCTCTACAGTGCATAATATCATTTAATTATATTTGGTGAATATTACTCGGAACCATATATTTAAAAAAGAAACATTAAATAATTTTTGTTTTGTTTTGTTTACGTTTCTTGGAGTACCAGTATTTGTTGATTGCACTTATCTGTCCTATGACTTGTACACTTAATTGCTAATCAGAAACTAATATTGATCTTAGTCTTGATGCATTGATAATCCATTTAATTTAATAGCACTATAGCTATTTGTTGAATGGGTCTGCTTTATACTGTTTTCTCTACAATAGTTTACAAAAGCTGAAGTATATGTATGTTTTAAGGTTGCCTTTTATACACCAATGTGCCTTTTAAAATGATTGCCTCAAACTAAGTGTTCTTGAATTAATTTGAGATTTTAAAATAGTAATGAACATGCCTTATGTTATTATTCTTCTTTGTGTGTCTGGTAAAGCACAGCATCATATGCCCGATCCTATGTGGTATTTCTGTTTACAAATATGGTGGGTGCATGGTATAGATCATATGATGCTACTGAAGCTTCACATCGTGACTGAACACTAGACCTCTTTCCTGGGTGGAAGAGTCAAAGACATCTATTGCATGAACAGCAGCTTTAGTGCTATTGTCAGGCTGCTAGAAAGGAGGTCACATGCTGATAGTTCAGCACTATGTAGACAAGACACCCACACTCACAGATACACACATACACACTTTAATGTGCTGAAAAGACAGTCAGGATTACTATTGTTGCTTCAGTCAGTCAGATTCCATGATTCCACTGATTCTTCTGAATGATAAAGATTGAGTGCATTTGAAGGATAAGCATTTGAAAAATAGAAAGTGTCAATTTTGGTAAAAGAAGAATAACGGGAAATGATGTAATGTAAAACTTGTACTTAAATCTGAAAATACACTTCTCGAAAAAGTTCTGAAAGTTTCAAAACTGAATATGAAATGATTAAAAAACAATATTTGTTTTTCTTTCAATAAACAAGATCATTAGAAAAGCAAATGAAAAGCCAAAGAAAGTTGTCTGATTACACAAATGAGATGCAAACTCAAGTGTAGTGATTGAATAGAGAGTGACATATTCATGGGGGTGAACAGAAGCATGCTAAACTGGACATGTTGACTGTTCAGTAGGGTGTATGATCACAAAAGACTGCCATGGACATGGACTGTCCAACAGTTGTTGTGGGACTCTCTTTGTATTTATTTTGAAACATCTCCTAATTTTGTGAGCAGTATATGTTAAATCTTTGGGGTTGGGGCCCAGTTTTTCTCGTTTTTAGTTTCTTTGAAAATTATCATTTTTTAGGATGTTATTACACCCTAGGGAATTGTGTGTTGCCAACTTTATGCCAACAGTTTCCATAGGACACTTTTGTGTTTCAGCATGATAAAGCCCTTGTGTGCAGTTCAAGGTCAATAAATGGCTTGCTGTTTGGTTTGCCCAGAAAACTGCACTCAAAACCAGTGCGTGACATTATTAATTCTTCCCAGAAGAGTGGATTCCATTACTGAAGCAAAGGGAGACCAACTTAATATTAATGTGGATTTAAATGTCCAGCAATCACATGTGGAAGACATTTTGAAGTGTCCACATATATTTGGCCTTTAGGCCACACATAAACACATTTAGGCATGTGTTTTCAGACATAGACACATTTTCTACTTGTCCCTGTGGTTATGGAATTGTCTCAAATTTTTGTCCGGTCCACTCCTATAATCTCCATCACTCAAAATTTCAAAGTTGAAGGTCAGCTCTTTTCGTAACATAGTGCATTGGAAATAGAATATTAGATTATGTAATTGTATACATAAGCCTGGTTCCCTCTCCATTTAGACCCTGAAAAGTGTAAGTACTTTAGAAGATGAATATGTTTAGATTTCATATTGTGTGTGACATTAAAAGCTCTAAAGAAAAAAAAAATGTTTCAAACATTTTTTAACATCCAAACAAAAGTCTAATGGTCTTATTTCTTTGTATTCTGATGAAAAAATATGGGATGGGATGGAAAGCAGTCATGTTTATAACGAACACTATTATTGTGCTGAAATCACACTCTAGTTTATGATGTGCTCATTCTAATTGCTGAAATCTCCCACCCACTGATGCTGTTTCCATTTTTATTGACCATTCAGCAGCAAGCCAGGCTCTGTTGTGGTATGGGGTTGCGTCATTGCTCTTGGCAAAAGTTATTTATTCTATTATAATGTCAGCATTAGTGCAGAAATGTAGATTGATATTTTTGAGCAACATATGCTGTCTTCAAGACATCATCTTTTCTAGATTACACAAACTCACATGCTGCACACATTACCAAGGCATGGCTGTGGAAGTAGAGGGTACTTTTACTGGCTTGCTTGCAGTCCTGACCTATTCCCAAAGGAGAACTTTCGAAACAATAAATTCGACACTGACCACTCCATACTGTAGCACACCTTAATGTTTGAAAGAGGAATACAATAACATTTGAAGCAGTTCATTGCATGGTAACCTTTGATATCCTCAAAAATGTATATTATGTGTTGTGAGAAGGAATGGCTACATTGTAACTATTTTGCAGTCCCAACTTTTTTTTAATGTGTTGCAGGCAGAAAACCAGGAATGGATGAACACTCATTGAAAAAAAAATTTACTCACCAGCAACATTGGTTTATTCCAGTTGTTGGAATCCAATGTTACACCAATATTAGAGATAAAGGATACGTTTTCTTTGGACAAACTATGGATTTGAAAGGTTTGCTGCCTGGACACAAGTGCCTTGAAGGTTCTATAAGGTTTCCTGCAGCACATTTGCCCACAGATGTTGCAGTTGGGCCAGACACACTTTTAGGCTTTTGGAGCTGACATCCAAGCTTGTATCATAAATGCTTAGTTGGTAATACATCTGATGACTGGAAATGAGTCATTCCTGGGAAACTACTAGGGGTAGGACCAACTGTCATATAAAAGTGCTCATCACAAGTTCACCATTACTGGATTCCAAACAGAACCTTTTCAACAAAGGTGCCAGTGGCTGACTGTCAATGGCAGGACACATAATGGGTGCTGTGACAAACTATTTCCTTCCTTCAAATTTTCCATATAGAGACAGGGTATGTAGTGAAGTTGCCAACCGGATGGTGGATAACTGCTGCAGCTGCTCAAGCATTATTTGAGCCTGTCTCAGGTATTGTTTCCTTGGCTCTGACTTGCTCATTTAGGGTCTAGACTCATCTTTTTGTAGGACTGATTTGTAGCTATATTAAATGTTTGAAGTGTGCAATCCTCTCCACAAATTTTGGCATATTTTGAAAAAAAAATGGTCAAATTACTGGAAGTATACTTAGTCTGAGGAAAATAATAAATTAATCAAGTAATTACTTTGTTATTTTATTTTTCTTTCATGTAACCACAGACATATGTACCTGG
Source organism: Parotocinclus haroldoi (assembly GCA_034779995.1). Classification (NCBI taxonomy): domain Eukaryota; kingdom Metazoa; phylum Chordata; class Actinopteri; order Siluriformes; family Loricariidae; genus Parotocinclus; species Parotocinclus haroldoi. Next base: position 30,844 of record JAUZST010000615.1, read on the forward strand.
AGTTGGCTAAACTCTACTGAAAGTGTTACATTGACTTTATGAGATAAAATATGAATTAGAATCTATCTACCTCTGCCAAGAAACTAAAAATGGCTCATCAGTGGATCTTTCAACAGGAGAACAATTCAAATCAGATGTCCAGATGAACACAAAAATGGTTAACTGAAATTACGAAATCAAGCTGTTGCAATGTCCATCTCAATCTTCTGCTCTAAATCCTACAGAATCCCTGTGGATGAGCTGAAGAGGAGCATGTACAAGAGAGCACATATGACCCTGAATGGTCTAAAGATATTCTAGGAATATCTAGGAAGTGTCTCAAATTCCCTGTTCTGTATTCTAAAAACTTTTGTGATATTATATGAGAAGAATAAGTGTTGTTTTACTGGCAAAGGGCAAACAATTAAATGCAAAAATAGTCAAAGATGTGATTTTTTTTAAAATAACTGCTTCTTGTTTTGGATTTTTTTCTCAGCCTAAATTTCTTCAAAGGCTATTTTAAGGTTGTTGTTTTTTCTTTTTAGAGAGAGAGAGAGAGAGAGAGAGAGAGAGAGAGAGAGAGAGAGAGAGAGAGAGAGAGAGAGGGAGCATTTTAGGCAATATACAAAAGACATACTCATCTTTTCCAGGTGTCAGTAATTGTAAAGGGGACTGTATAAATAGCATTTAATGAAATTGTATATATAGCATACATAAGTATCTTAGCTATTACAGTAATCATGGAAAATTGTTTCCATACTTAACTGCATTTAGAATTAGCTTACTAACTTGTGTAGTAATCTTCTACTAACTACTGTTGGCACAGTGATGCAAACACATAAATTCACTGGTGTCACTGCTCCAGCAGCACATTTTATTAGTATTTTTGCTTTATCCCTCCTGTGTCTGAGTCAGTGTTTATGAACAGGCCGTTTTGAAATATATCTTTCTTCATAGAGGCAACTTTTATTTCCTAGTGCACGCCTGTTTTGAAAATCTGTATTGTATGTACTTACCAACCCCACCACATATATACATTCTCTACCCAAGTAAAGTTTCACACACAACAAATCCAGTATAAAAACTGTTTATTTGCAATTACATCACTTAACAGATGTCCTTGTCCATACCATTTACAGTTGATACAGTCGTACAAGATAAAGTCTAAGTAATTGAGGGTTCTGAGCGTTGTTCAAAGGCCAGTTGCAGCTTTACAATAATGGGACATGAGCCCTCAACACTGAACTGAATAGTGCAGAATAAGTGCTGACTTATTTCCTGTTAATCATTTCTATATTTAATATTTTCTATATTATCTATTCATTTGTTATTTAATATGTTTATATTTTATGTTTACAGTATTTTATACCCAATACCCAATTTCTGGTCATGGTCACAACATCTTCTGGTTTAGAACACAGGCAGCTGTAGAAAGCATGGAGAGCAACTTATCAACATGTGTACATTACATTCATATGTTGGTACCACTATGGCAGTCAAGTGACATCATAGCACATCAAAACTGTTATCACCAGAGAACTCTCTTCAGTCTTAAATTAACAGTCTTAAACAAAAATTTTTGCCCCCTAACAAATTGCACATTTTGATGATTTAAACTTAGCAGATAACAGGTTTAAATATGGCATACTGTTACTGTATATTCAATACATTTTAAAACTGGAAAAAGAAACTTGAAAACTTGGATTGTGAGAATTTTGATTAATACTTCAGATTCCGAGACCATGCCCATCAAATGTTTTTAGAGTTATTGTGCTGTGTTCTTGCTTTGGGATTACTTTGGCACTAATGAACAGTCATTAGTGTTTTCCTGCAAAACCTGGTTCCATAAGCTACTTTACTATGTCCATTTGCACATCCTGTTCACATGTTCAATGTTGTTGTTAATTATGTCAATTTCTAAGTGTAGTCAAGGAAACGAGGAGGTTGCAGACCGTAAAATGAGTGAGGATAAGGCAGGTTTTAGGGATCATAATGAAGACATTTGCAAGTGAAAATCAAGGCATCTAAGAAACGTTGGGACAGTGAAGGACTTTAGCAGAGGGCGAGAGCAACTCACCAGGTCCCCAGCGATGTCTAGGCCACACAGCACAAAGTAAGTGCAGAGAGAGAGAGAGAGAAAATTATAATAGACTCTGTGCGCTTAACCCATCAATAACTACATTTTCTCTTTTCTCTCAGAGCTGATATTCCGGTACCAGCTCCAGCACCGCATGCTAGGATGTTCTTCTGGCCCGTCATCGCTCTGCTGATGGAGACCAGTCCCGCCGGAGTGCAGTGGCTCCCTCCATCGTTGGACATTGGGAGACGATGTGCCTCCAAGGATCTTCCACTGAGGACTCATTCTATATCTATTTTGTTTTATAATTTAGTTTATTTATTAATATTATTAATTTGTTATTGATTTAAATTATTTACCTAATTTTGCTATAATTTAATATACTTTTAAGTATTTATTTAATTAACATCTAGGCCACC
>JAUZST010000616.1:5129-57602 GCA_034779995.1 Parotocinclus haroldoi
AGTGCATTTATTTTTTATTTATTGAATTTTTCACAATGGAGCAATGTCTCAAATCATCTTTACAATATTATATCATCGTATAAGGTCAGTCTAAAGCAAGCCTAGGGTGACTGTGATAATGAACAACTCCCTAAACATAGTAAGGAATAAACCTCGACCAAGACTCAAAAAGGGACCAATTCTCCTTGGATGGCTTAGTTGTTAATTGTACCAATTAAGTTTATAGTAATAGTAAAACTAAGTAAGTAATAAGAAATAAATAAAATATGTATATTGGCACATTCGGATCTTAATTCCTCAGTGGGAAAATCTTTGGAGGAAGATCGTCCCCTGACAACCAAAGGACAGAGTGAGTTTCTGCCATCAGGGGTAGCCCGGGCATCATGTCACTGGTTTCTGTTAATGGCAACTGTGGTGGCTTTGTCAAAATTTTATTTTTGGAAAAATAACAAATATTTTAACACTGGATTAGTTGAATGTGTGTTTGTTAGTGAATATCAATGGTTTGCAATTTATAGGCAGTTTCTACAGTTACCAGAACAGTATAAGATGTAAGCAGCAAATGGTTCAACATGAAGCTTGAATCTAAAAAATGTTTTAGCACACACCAGTGAGCAGTGTTTAAACAGCAGGAGGCTCGCCGTCATGAAGCCTGTCTGTTGCAGATGAACGAATCACCAGCGTTGTTAGTGAAACCTCTTTGTCACATGCCAATCCTGGCGATGACAGCGAGCTGATAAATGCATGCTGAGAAAGTGAATTTCTTTGCTTGCATGAATAATATTGAGCATATTATTTATACTTTTTATTTTGTTTGACTCATTGTATATATTTATCTTTTTTACTGACCCACTCAGATCATCCTAATTAAGTGACCACTGTTCAGCTGCTGAGCTGAAGTACCTCCTGGGAACTTTGACTGAAGCAGTGTAGAAGAAACGAGAAATTTAATAAAAAATATTTGTGGTGTGCATAATATGGGTTGAGTAGTCATGTTTTCCATAGCCAAAGCAGAAAGACACTTTGGTGGTCCTTTATTTTTAAGTTGGTGTTATTAAATGCTGATTGAGAGTACCAAATAATGTGTCAAATTGTATTTGAAATAAGACGTACACAGTCTGTAAATGTAAATTCTGGCTTAAGTGCAATTATTTTGTGCATTTTATTAGTATCAAGTTTGTTTATCAGTGAGTCAGTCAGCTGTCTGACAGCTGAGCTGCATTACTGGATAAAACTGTCATTCAAATTGACATTTATTTATATAGCACTTTTTACAATGGTGCTTTGTCTCAAAGCAGCTTCACAATATTGTATTATTTTAAAAGGCCAATCCCAAGTTGAGCAAACCTAGGGTGACAGTGGCAAGGAACCTTGGGAGGACCAAGACTCAAAAAGGGACCCATCCTCCTTGGGTGGTCTAGATGTTAATTGAATAACTAAGTTTTAATAATAGTAAAATTAAGTAAATAATACAATTTAAATCAACAATTAAATTATTTAAATAAATAACAAATAGATTTTAGGTTAATGAGTCCTCAGCGGTAAGTTATTGGAGGCACATCGTCTCCCTAATAACTAAATTACTAAAGGGAATTACTCTTGCAATTTTTGTGTGTGTAGAACATGCATGGCATAATGCTGTTGCCAATTACCACTATTATTAATTTCCTCAAACACCCGTTTTCCTCAAATGACAAGAGACTCGTTACTTGATGTGCTAATTGTTGGTTATAATTTCTCTATGCGCTGTTGACGTTGTTACTTTTGGATCAGAGCTGTTTTTCTGTCGTTAATATTTTGGCCACTAGATGGCAGTAAATCCTTAAATTAACCAGCGTTACTGGCTATGAGCTCATGCAGCACTGACCTGAACAGTATTTTTAAGAACAGATTTACAGGGAATTCGAAGCTGTTTTATAAAGCAAACACTAAGAGGCAATTTGAAAAGTGGATAGCTGGGTTGTACCAGAGTTAACTGTCATGTCAGATTTATTTATATAGTGCATTTATTTTTTATTTATTGAATTTTTCACAATGGAGCAATGTCTCAAATCATCTTTACAATATTATATCATCTTATAAGGTCAGTCTAAAGCAAGCCTAGGGTGACTGTGATAATGAACAACTCCCTAAACATAGTAAGGAATGAGGGAGTGACTGCCCTCTTGCGGGACCATGGTATGGTGGGCCTGGTTATTGTTGATGAATACCAGTAGAGTGATGCTGAGGTGGAGGAACATCTAAGTATGTGGTGTTGGAACTGGTACCGGAACATCAGCTCAGAGAGAAAATAGAAAATGTAGTTACGTATGGGTTAGGAGCACAGACTCTATTATCAATCACTGATGTCATGTGTAGTAGGAAACTCCGGCAGCACTAACTATAGCAGCATAGCTAAAGGGAGAGAACCAGAAGTTGACACAGCCAATAGTTTTTAGCATAGCCTAAAAACTTTGGAGTGTGTCTGAATCTCTAACTAAAGTGGCAATTTACAAGACATGACAGAACAGGACTGATATTATCAAATTTCTTAGTTCTAGTTAGCACTCGAGCTGCTGCATTCTGCACTAGCTGAAGTTTATTTAAAGATTTACTAGAACATCCAGCAAGTAAAGCGTTACAGTTATCCAGTTTCTCAGCATCTTAGTTTAGCAATGTTACGTACCTGAAAGAAAACAATTCGTGTGATGTTGTTAATGTGAATGTCAAGGGAGAGATCTGAATCAAATGTAACATCCAAGTTTTTTACAGTTGGACTTGGCTTTACCGAACAGCCATCCAGGTTTAGAATAGATGCAGCCAACTGGTCTTTCACAATTTTGGGTCCGACTAATAAAACTTCAGTTTAAAGTAAAATGAAATGAAATTTTGTATTTCCTTGACATGATTCTCTATTTTACTGATTGTAAGGCCGTCTTTTAGATCAGCTGATATGTACAGCTGTGTATCATCTGCATAGCAATGAAAACTAATACCATGCTTACGAATAACTGAGCTTAAAGGTAGCATATATAGGGAGAATAGCATTGGGCCAAGCACAGACCCCTGAGGGACACCGTACTTTGATGAGTCCTGAATCCTGACTGAAATCTTTCATAAATACCGTTACTTTTCAGGTAACTACAGAGCTGCTGATAAACAGCTTTTTCTAACATTTTGGAGCGGAAAGGTAGATTTGAGATTGGTCTGAACACAAGGGTCAAGATTGGCTCTTTTAATCAGGGGTTTAATTACATAACCACAGGTAAGGGATGAGTTTATGATAACAAATAATGGTTCTATAACACTAGGTAATAATTCTTTGAGTAAATATGTAGGGATTTAATGTAATAAACATGTTGATGGCGAGCTGATCAGTGAGGACAATTCAGTGTTAGTGATCGGGTTAAAAGATTCTAGTCCTGATTTAGAAGTAATTAAGCTAAAATCTACATTAGTGCTGCATCTGGAAGCTTGCTGATGGGAGATTTGATGAGCATTGAGTTTTTTACCTAATGTTATCTTATAAAGATTGATATATGATTGAGAATAAATACACAGATTTAGCTTTCATAAGAGCCTGTTTATACTCTGCCATGCTATCCCTCCATGTGATCTTAAATACCTCCAGTTTACTACATCGCCACTTGCATTCTAAACTACGAGCTTTTTGCTTTAAAGTACAGGTATGGTCATTGTACCAAGGTGCTAGCTTTTTTTGTCACGAATATGTTTGACTCTAGCAGGTGCAATTATATCCAGGGTTAAGCGAAATATACATTCTAATTGGACAGTTGCAGCCTCAAGATGATTGGGCTCTGTAAAAAGTTAGGACTGGAAGGTTATTAATAAAAGCAGCGATAATGAGGGAGTAGGTGATTATCATTTGATACATTTATCTCAGGAACTAAAAGATAATGATCAGAAATTAGCTCACTTTGTGGAAAAACATCTCTACATGTTCTCTATATCAATACCAAACATTTATATTAACAATGTAAGAGTGCAGAAACTCCCTACTTCATTTAGTTATTAGGAGACGATGTACCTCCAATAACTTACCGCTGAGGACATATGAACTTAAATCTATTTGTTATTTATTTTGAATTTTTTTTACTAAAAGTTTATTATTGATTAAAATGCTCTAATTTATTTAATTTTACTATTACTAAAACTTAATCATTCAATAAAATCTAGGCCACCCAAGGAGGAAGGGTCCTTTTTTGAGTCTTGGCACTCCCAAAGTTTCTTCCTTCTCTATTCAGGGAGTTTTTCCTTGCCACTGTTACCCTAGGCTTGTTCAATTTGGGATTGACCTATCAAAATAATACAATATTGTAAAGCTGCTTTAAGAAAATGCATCATTGTAAAAAGCGTTATATAAATGAATTAGAATATTTGATCTAAAGTATGATGACAGCGGTGGGTTCAATTGCACATTTACTGAATGGTAGTTCCTATTCCTATTTATTTACAAAAATGCATAATTAGATGGTGCTTTAATGTGAACGTGTGTACAAATGATAGTACAGTGGTGCTCGCAATACCACAGAAATTCTGTTCTACTTCCATCTGTTTTTTCATACTGTAAGGGAACTTGATGTAGCGAGGTGTTGGATATATTATGTTGTGGAAATCTCCTGGGATGATGTGGTTCAATGTGCATTGGGAAATTTCTAATTTCTAATTCCTAATCTGTCAGTAATCTCCCACTGGAATGTGCCAGCATGTGCTATGTGCAAATATAAGCAGGGAAAGGGCATTTATAATAACTCTACTGGTACGGAAATATTATGGTGATCTGCTTGATTCCCTTCTCAAAGCTGGCTGTAGATTGTTATATAAATAGATACACTAATAGACAAAGTGACTAATCAGAGAGTCATCACTCTCAACTTATAAATCTGCATTATATCTAAAGAAGCATTCTCTAAGTAGAGCATTGTCTGTGAACTCTCACAACTGCACAAGACCAGCCATTTCCACTGGTTACTACTACTACTACTAAACTTTCTGATTGAAACAATTTGACATTAATTATCTAATTGGCCTCATGTGCAACAAATCATTTAACAAACAATTGCCCTTGACAGGTTATTGGAAATAATGTTAATCAGTTAATTCGGTGTTGTGTATTTCCTTTTTGAGTATACAAACATTTCATGAATGGAGCCAATTAGCAAAAAAGAATTATAAAAAGGATTGACATGCAAATGCATTTTACTTGTGTTGCATGAATGAGGCCTTATAACTAACCTCACCTCGTGTTGCCATGGTAGTCATCTTGATAGAACGTTTTATTTTAAAATGATCATTTTAACTATGAAACTGATATTGCACTGTACACCAAGGCAGCATGTTACTGACGAAAAAATAATTTATGAAAATGTTGTTCACCATATCTGACATAATGTTTTTCAAATATTTCATCAGGTAACTCTATTATACTTTGTACTATCTTTTTTCTATTATCTCTGTTATATGACTCCAGAACATTGGCATGGAAACAGATATTACTCTGCAAATGCATATCCATATGCAAATGGCATCTGTGTGGACCAAATGACTTGGTAATCCCGTATTGTTTGTTCCTTAATTTTGCTTATTAGGCACTTCAATATAAATAATAGCATGTGTTCATTGATACTTGAAACAGGCAGCAGAAAATAAAATATTTAAACCATGAAAAATATTTATCTTTGCTTTGTAGATCAAACAAACAGACATTATTTATGGTCAGATTAAACTCCAATCTGATTGACAATTTAAATATAATATAATAGAAAATATAATGCTAAGATATAATTAAAATAAAATAACAAACCACCTTTTGTGTATAATTTATTTCATGCCAGGTACTTACATGGATATTAATTACCCAAATTAGATTTTTATCGCTTTTGTTTTTGTAAGTGATATTTGTAAAAGTAGCTTTATATTTCACATCTCAAAAGTAATTTTTGAAGCTTGCACTTCTCTGCTGGCATTATTTTCTAAAATAAACTCTGCTTTTAGCTGGGTTTTTATTGTTTCTTGTATTAGTTCTACTAACTACTACTCACTAGCGGACTAACGATTATGGACCATTTCTGCCAAGCTTCCACTGCCCTTAACTAACAATTTTTTGGATTGTAAGGTTGTATCGGCACTGATGTAAGTGTAAATGTAACTAGTTTCTGAGCTTTGACATATCAGTGTATAGTGCTACAGTTTGAAGTGAAAATGTAAGTTGGTTTGTTTACCATTTCTTTGCAAAGAAATTTCTTTGGTTTGCAAACAGGTCATTTAAACAAAAAGCCGTCATTTGCTCATTGTATAGAGGGGCTTGTGAGTTTATGAACCCCTTATAGTTTTCTATATTTTTAAATAATGTGAGTTTACCTCTAAAAGAACAAACGAGTAAGAAAAATAATATTAATAATATTTGGTTAGTTCTTTATTTTATTATTATTATTATTATTTATATTAAAAGAACCTAATCAGAAAACTGTTTGTGGAAATGGCTGGCCTAGATGATAACTGAAATAGTTATGTTTGTATTAATAGTAGAATTAAATAAATAATAACAGTAAAATAAATAATACAAGTATTACATAAGTAAAGCATTACAGTAATATAAAATCTAGAGGTTATAAATGCATGAATCAGTTTCTTCGCATCTTGAAAGTAAAGGGTAAGTTTAGCAATGTTAAATAATTGAAAGAAATCAATTTGTGTGATATTGCTATCGTGTGTTATCGTATGGTTGATATCGTGTGTATTGCACATTAAGGGAGAGATCTGAATCAAACGTGAAGTTTTTTTATAGTTATACTGGGCTTTACCAAACAGCCATCCATATTTAGGATAGAAGTAGCCAACCTGTCTTTTACAGTCTTGGGTCTGACTAATAAAATGTCTCATGACAAGGAAAATTAGTTGTCTGTGAAAATCAGGAAAATTATTTTTATAACCTTATGCACACAAGACATTTTACCAAACAGTGTTTAAATAACAATAAATGTAATGTTTTCCAATGGCCAAATTCTGTGAGGACAGTTCATGTGAGGAAATCCAACCATCATCCAAGGGTTGATGCTTCTGACCTGAAGGAATGAGCTAAAACATCTTAGGTGAATTCATGAAGAGTTGCTAAAAACGTTTACTTTCTGCATGAGTTTGGACTTGCCTGGGTGTCCTGTAAATAATGCTTATAGAAACATATTAAGTAGGTTTGTGTCTACATCAGCTGTGGTATTAAGAACATTTGAAATCTGTTGGGTTTGTTAACAAATTGATTAATAAATTGATTAATGATTGTGATTAGAGAGTATTCTACATGGTGAATAAAGGATTGTTCAAGGATTTTAATTTGGAATAAGTATGTTAGATACAAGGGATCTAATATTCAAGAGTTACTTTAAAAATGTTTTTCCTGTTACCATAGGGTGGCCTGAGAAACAGCAAGCATGAGTGTGCACTGTCGTCGCAAGATTATGTACATGAGCTACGCTCTGGAATTGCAGAAGAGAAACTCCTAAACTGCCTTGAGTCTCTGCGTGTGTCTCTGACCAGCAATCCTGTCAGGTCAGTAATTCCTATAATTTTTTTTGTCTGTTTTTGTGTGTGTGTGTGTGTGTGTGTGTGTGTGTGTGTGTGTGTGTGTGTGTGTGTGTGTGTGTGTGTGTGTGTGTGTTGAGTGAGTGAGAGAGAGATTTGGAGTTATACAGTCAATATATACAGTATTATACACAGTATCTTCCAAAAATGTCTACACACCTCACATTCTTGTAACTATTTATATATAAGAAAAATTGCAAAATCTTGCATATTTTTGACTTTATATTTATCAGTACTTTTCATTTGGGTAAAATTAGCCAAAATAATTAGACCAGCAGAAAACGTTTTTTCAAACGTAGACCGGTGTAATCAATAAATCTGTAAGGCCTATGAGAGATCTGTGTGTCAGTGCACCCAAAATGACGACAAAAATCCCTTAAACAAAGTAAGTACAATAAACATAAAATCAGTTGTGCTGTGCAAGTGCTTCTCTCTCCATCACAAAGAGTAGCATCGTGATGACATAAGCATGCTCAGGCCCACAGGGATTAAATGTGATGTAAGCTGACTCCTTTGGGATAGTGGGGAGGGATGGCAATTGTGCTATTTACAATTTATTTATATAGCATATTTATTTATTCTCTCATAGCAGCTTTCCAATATTTTATTATCTTAAAAGGCCAATCAAAAATTAAGCAAACCTAGGGTGATAGAGGCGAGGAAAAAGTCCCTTAATGTAGAAGGAAAAAAGTTAAAAAGTTGTAAGGAAGAAACCTTGGGAGGACATGGCAAGTAAATAATAACAATTAAATAACATAAATAATAAAAGTATGAGATAATAATAATAACATTTAAATAAAGTAAATAATAATTTAATTCAAGTATAGCATTACAGGAATTCAACCTGGAGGTTATAAATGCATGAACCAGTTTCTCAGCATCTTCAAAGGAACAGTGTAGTAATGTTACGTAAAGAAAGCAATTTGTGTGAAGCGAATTCAAACGTGAAGTTTTTTACAGTTATACTGGGTGTTACCAAACAGCCATCTTGATTTAGGGTAGAAGTAGCCATCCTGTCTTTTACAGTCTTGAGTTAAGTAAAATGAAATTAAATTACATACACAATTACATGTACTTCCTTAACACAATTCTCTATTTTACTGTAAAGCCGTCTGTTAGATCAGCTGATATGAACTATGTATCATCTCCATAGCAGTGAAAACTAATACCATGCTTATGAATAATTGAGCCTAAAGGTAGCATATACAGGGAGAATAACATTGGGTTGGGTCATCAGGTGATGAGCAGTTCCTGGTTTTCTCCACACATACTGCTTAGAATTAATGCCAAAAAGTTCAATCTTCGTCTCATCAGACCAGAGAATCTTATTTCTCATAGTCTGGGAGTCTTTTATGTGGCAAACTTTATTTGGGCTTTCAGCTTCGTCGGGCCACTCTGCCATAAAGCCCCGACTAATGGAGGGTTACAGTGATAGTTGACTTTGTGGAACGTTGTCCCATCTCCTTATTGTATCTCTGGAGCTCAGCCACAGTGATATTTGGGTTCTTCTTTACCTCTCTCACCAGGGCTTTTCTCCCACAATTGCTCAGTTTGGCTGGACAGCCAAGTCTAGGAAGAGTTCTGGTCGTCCCAAACTTCTTCTATTTAAGAATTATGGAGGCCAATGTGCTCTTAGGAACTTCAAATGCTGCAGAATTTTTAGTTACCATGGCCAGATCTGTGCTTTGCCACAATTCTGTCTCTGAGCTCTTTAGGCAGTTCCTTTAACCTCATGATTCTCATTTGCATTAACATGCACTGTGAACTGTGAGATCTTATATAAGCAGGTGTGTGTCTTTCCTAATCAAGCCCAATCAGTTCAATTAAACACAGCTAAACTCCAATGAATAAAGAAGGATCCATATCAAGAAGGATAAGAAGAAAGGACAGCTTGTAAGTTAAATATGAGTGTCACAGCAAAGGGTCCGAATACTTATGACCATGTGATATTTCAGTTTTTCTGTTTAAATACATTTACAAAAATATCTACATCTGTTTTTTTTCTTTCAAGATGGGATGCTGAGTGTACATTTAATTAGAAATAAAATTGACTTTAGCAAATGGCTGCAATTAAACAAATATTAAAACATTTTAAGGGGTCTGAATACTTTCTGTACCCACTGTATGTCATATTGATGCTTGTTTTTTATAATGGTCTAATGGTCTCAAACCTCAATTCTCAAATTGGTTGTGGTATTTAAACAGTGACTATGACACATCAGTCAATCAGTGTAGTTGTGGTTTGACAGTTTTTGCCAAAGAATGACCTTGCCTTAATATACTTGTCTGTACTTCTAATTATTCTTATTCCTTGTTGCATTGCTTTTGTTGAATGAAAATTGGATGTTTTGTTTTTTTTTCCTAATGTTGTGCTGATATTAAATTTTGATATTAAAGTTGTGTAGATTGATAAATTTTTCTGTGATGTTGGTACACAATACTGTGAAATTGTTGATGATAAATCTCCTGTCCTTTACTTTTCACTGTTTGTTTTTAAGTTGGGTGAATAACTTTGGTCATGAGGGTCTTGGATTGCTTTTGGACGTGTTGGAGAGGCTCCTAGACAAGAAACAGTAAGTTTGTTAAATGATTCACGTTAACATTTTAAACAGTTTCCTGAATCCTTTATTTTGTTTGTGAACTTATTGATTTTTCCAGGCAAGAGAACATTGACAAGAAAAACCAACACAAGTTGATCCAGTGCCTTAAAGCCTTCATGAACAATAAGGTGTGTTAAAATAAATGGGCATTTTCGTGAGTGAGTTGATCAGCAAGCATAGAAGGGAGTGTAAAAAGGATTAATGGGAATTGATTTACCTTTTCACAGACAGAAAATAATAAGAGAAAATAAACACTAAAACAACTATAGAAGATTCATTAGATTCATTTCTCACACGCCTAATATGGAATAACTAATGTGGAATAACGAGAAATAATACAGTTTTGGTAGAGTGTGAAAATGTTACTATTTTTTTATTAATAAACGACATGTGCACACCTAATATGTAGAATTTAACTTAAACTTGCCATTTATGTATGTGTCTGTATGAGGAAGTTTGTGTAAGTAGTTAATAATTATTTCATTAGTATTCATCAGTAACAATTTGCAGTTTGAAATTAAGACTTTAATTATTCAGGTATAAATGCTGTAAAAAAACGTGGTAAAAAGGAGAAGGTAATCAAAGACAACAGAAAAAAGCAAGTTTTATATTTTTTAGTTTTGAGTTTAGTATGTTAATTTTTAATACCTGTTTTTCAACTGTAAATGTTCTGAGGCATTAATTGTCTCACAGTGTAACCTTTAATTTTAAAGGCAATATGGCACATGGAGTTTTGCAAAGAAACTCTATAAGCAAAATCGCTTGCTTATAAAGTGATTGGCTAATTAATAAGTATTAATTATTAATGGGCTACATATATACAAAATGATATTTCAAAATGAAATATCGCCTAATTTTTCGTTTGTGAGCAGTGTATGTGATTCATGACTAACCAGTTTTATTGTCTGACCAACAATTAAGATTACATTAACGTAAATTGATACACATCCACGTGAATTTGTTTCATGTGTAATTGAAATGTAGAACAAAAATGTTCTACATACATGGATAATTACACTTTATATAAATAAGCTTTTAAGCTCATTGGAACTTAATGACAGCGTTTTGTGGTTGTGGTTTTGCGTTCTTACTCAATAATATAATAATATGAGTAATGTGCTTACTTTGAAGCCTACAGCATTTGTTATTATTCATCCTGTCATGTTAAATCATGTATCCACTGCTCTTATCCATGTTAACTTAGAGTTGATCATGCAGTAGGGCATTCCAGTATTTGTTGAAATTTGGAATAATGTCTAGTAATTTAACTTGCTTCACCTGCCAGTTCATTAAGTAATTTTTCAATGTTTGTTTGGCAACCAAGGAAAGCATATATCGAAAATGCTGTGAGATATTCTATTCTACTGCACTTGGCTGTTATTCTAACCAATACTTATTCTTTGACATAGTAACAGTTAACACTATAAAACTTTTTATAGAAATTGGTCAGCAATTTTTACTTTAATTTGGTTTTCATATTGTATATTTAATTTTTTTTTTTACAATTTTGCAGTATTTGACAATAGTTTTACAGTATTTTATAATATTGTATTTGTGACTTTATAAAGACTACACACTGACTTGGGTGCTTAATTATAGAGTCCTGACACAGTTAGGTATACATGTAAAGTAGTGATATTAAAGTCTTTCTGTGCTGTTTAAGCAGTCAAACTTAAACAGTCAGAGTTTTTCAGTCAGAGACATTTTACAGAATACTTAGTTAGGAGTTTGCATTCTCTTGAGGACCTCATAGACATGTTAAACATTTTGTTGGTGTAGATTTACAGAAATATGTCATATTGATGAAAACTTGTGAACTATTGACACCTTTCAGTATGGCCTGCAAAGGATACTGGGGGATGAACGAAGTCTACTTCTTCTGGCCAGGGCTATTGATCCCAAGCAGCCCAATATGATGACAGAAATTGTGAAGATTCTGTCAGCTGTCTGTATTATTGGAGAGGAAAACATGTAAGTTCACCATCTTTTTCTGTTGATCTGAAATATTCATATTTATAAATACTTGCATAGATGCAGTTATTTTAATATGTTATGTTAATTTACGACCTGGCAAAGTTTACATATATGCATACACTCATTTATTTTATTAGGTGCATTTCCTTGTTTCAACACATTGTACATTTGATCAGTTCCACTTACAAACGAGCTGCTCGTTGCGCCCATCGCCGTCCGTCATTACAGAGCGATCCTTAGAGCGTCTTTTATTTCCATCCAGCTAACGATGTGACAACCCACACCTGGAACTCCCTCTATTTAAGAATCGGTTCCGGTCCTGTCCGTTGCCACGTCGTTTTGACTTAGGCGTTAGATCGCTCGGGCCATTTCCGAGGGCTCTTAGCCAGCGCTCCGGTTCTACGGATACCTGACCCCGACAAACCGTTTCTTGTGGAGGTCGATGCCTCCAAGGTAGGGGTTGGGGCCATCCTTTCACAGTGACTCCCACCGGACAACAGGATGCACCCATGTGCCTTCTTTTCTCACTGCCTTACACCTGCTGAACGTAATTACCCGGTGGGAGACAGGGAGCTCCTGGCCGTCAAGCTGGCCCTTAAGGAATGGCGTCATTGGCTAGAGGGGGCTCAACATCCTTTCCTGGTTTGGACCGACCACAAAAACCTGGCCTACATTCAGCAGGCCAAACGCGTGCCTACATTCAGCAGGCCAAGAGACGTGGTCTCTTTTTTTTTGGGCTGTTCGACTTCACCTTGTCGTACCGCCCAGGGTCCAAGAACGTCAAGCCCGATGCCCTCTCCCGCCCTTGGGAGCCGGACTCTGTCCTAACTGACACAGGGCCCATTCTACCCCCCAACCAAATCCTGGCCCCTCTGACATGGGGAAACACCAGGTTTGGTCCCACCTGGCGATGGACTTCGTCACCGGTTTGCCCCGATCAAAGGGCTTCACCGCCGTGCTAGTTGTGGTGGATCGCTTTTCTAAGGCGGTTCGGTTCATCCCCATGACCAAGCTCCCGTCGGCCCTGGAAACAGCTCAAGCCATCCTCCAGCACGTGGTCCGTATCCACGGGGTCCCTACGGACATAGTGTCCGACCGGGGTCCTCAGTTCGTCAGCCGAGTCTGGCAAGCGTTTTGCCGCACCATTGTGGCTACAGCTAGCCTCACTTCGGGTTACCACCCCGAGTCCAATGGCCAATTCGAGAGGGTCATCCAGGACCTCGGCAAAATGTTGCAACCCTGCCACCTGGTCAGACAAACTCCTGTGGGCTGAATTCGCCCACAACACCCTTCAGCACTCAGCCCATAGACGATCCCCCTTCGAGGCCCAGTTTGGCTACCCCCCGCTCTTCTTTGTGGAGCAGGAGGCTGACATCGGTTCGCCGATAGCGACTGTGGATCAGCTTGACAGCTTGATGAAGCTGTAAGGGGAGGTCATACTAAACACTTGCCATTGCAGGCTGTATAAGCTTTTTTGATGTGTTACTACTACACACATTTTTTCATGTTGTGTTCTGCCTACTCCTGACTATAGCTTAAAAAATCATGTCACAATTTTAGATAAATTAAGCTCAGATATCCTTAGCTGCAGTAAGAAACACTGTGATGTGATTGAAGCTATGGGAAATACACTCCTCTCAATAGTATTGGAACATTGAGACAAGTAATTTATTTTTTCCTGTGGACTGAAAACATTTGGGCTTGACATTAAAATATGAATATGTGACAAATTATCGACATTTTAGCTTTTATTTCCAGGTATTTATATCTGGATCTAATACACAGTTCAGAACGTAGCACCTTTTTTCTGAACCCACTTGTTTTTCTTGTGAGGAAAAGTATTGGAACGTGTGACTGTGAAGCATGTTTTGTTGCCCAAGTGTGTCCTGTTACATTGATTATTCAAACAATAAATAAAATAAATAGCGCTGAATGTCTATGCTCAGTTTCAGATTTGGGTTTTGCCTGTGCCTACTGTGCATTTCTAGAGGAGTGACCAACATGAAAACCAGAGCTATCTGTGGGTAAAAAAACAAGCTATTGTGAAGCTGTGAGAAGATGGAAAATCAATCAGAGCCATTGTACAAATATTGGCCATAGCCAGTACATCCGTTTGGATTGTCCTGGAGAAAAGTATCCACTGGTGCATGTTATAAAGAAATACCCTAAAACAGCTGTTAATGACATCAGCAACAACATCCAGAGGGCAGAAGATAACTTTTAAGTTATTGCAGCAGTACAATGAACCCTAAAGGTACTTCCAAAAGTACAAAGAAGTTCATCAGGGGCAAATGGACGAAGGTTTTGAACTGACCTTGTCAATCTTAAGATCATGCATTTTACCTACTAAAGAGAAGGAGTAGGGAGTAACCCCCAAAACAAACGCAAACTGAAAGAAGCTTTAGTAAAAGCCTGGAAAAATATGACAAAGAAGACCTTTAGTTAGTCTTAATTCTAATGTCTTAATGCAGTTCTTGCAAGTGCTCAAACAAACAATAGATATGTTAAAAAAAATCGAATCTGTTCTTCTGAACAGTGCATCAGATCCAGATGTACAACCCTAATTCCAAAAATTCAAAAACAACAAAAGTTGGGAAGTTGTGTAAAGCATAAATATAAACAGACTACGATAGTTTGCAAATCCTTTTCAACCCATATTTAAATTAACACACTACAAAGGCAAGATAATTAATGTTCAAAGGGATAAACTTTATTGTTTTTTGCAAATATTTATTCAAGTTAAATTTGATATGTTTAACACATTCCGAAAAGTTGGGACAGGGCAACAAAAGACTAACAAAAGACTGGGCAAGTTGATAAATGCTCAAAAACACCTGTTAGGAACATTCCACAGGTGAACAGCTTGATTTCACAACAGGTTAGTGTCATGATGTGTATAAAGGGAGCATCCCCAAAAGGCTCAGACGTTCATGAGCAAGGATAGAACGAGGTTCACCACTTTGTGAACAACTCCATGAGCAAATAGTCCAACAGTTTAAGAACATTTTGTTTCTCATCATGCAATATCAAGGAATTTAGGGATTTCATCACCTACAGTCCATAATATAATCAATAGATTCAAAGTATCTGGAGAATTCTCTGCAAGTAAGCGGCAAGTCCAAAACCCAAGTTGAATGCATATGACCTTTGCTCCTTCAGGTGGCACTGCATTAAAGAACAAAATCAGTCCGTAATGGATATTACCACATGGTCTTAGTAACTCTTCAGAAAACCACTGTCCGTGAACAAAGTTCATTGCTTGATCTACTGCAAGTTAAAACTCAACCATGCAAAGCGAAAGCCATAAATCAACAACATCATCCAGAAACACCACTGGCTTCTCTGGGACTGAGCTCGTCTGAAATGGACTGACACAAAGTGAAAAAGTGTCTGGTGGTCTGACGAGTCCACATTTCAAATGGACATTGTGTCCTCTGTGCTAAAGATGAAAAGTACTGTCCAGATTGTTATCAGTGCAAAGTTCAAAATCCAGTATCTCTGATGGTATGAGGGTGTGTTAGTGCCCATGGCATGGGTAACTTGCACATCTTGCACAATTCATACTGAAATATCTTGTCTTTGTAGTGTATTCGATTGATTATGAGTTGAAAAGTATATAATTGTATTCTGTTTTTATTTATGTTTTACACAACGTCTCGACTTCATTGGAATTGAGGTTGAAATTACTAGGAAATAAAAGCTGAAATGTAAATCTTTTGTCTCATATTCATCGTATAATGTCAAGCCCAAATGTTTCTAGTCTAAAGCAAAAATAAAAGGATTGGCCTAAAGTAAACTATCAGTACTATAAAATAATATTGCACCAGCAATAGCAAATGCAAATTACATTTTTTGCACACACTGGGGGTCATGCTCACAGGCTGTTTTACTTCCATTGTTCTAATACAAAAAAACATCATACTGTTAATGCACTGCTCAATATTTCATTATGGGATATTACATTTTGAAATTTTTGTGAGCAGTATATAAAATAGAAGTTGAGTTGTGGAGGGGCAGGACATACACAAGTGATTTTTACATGCTAGTGCTTGTTTATTCTTTGTTATAAATGTTCCCTTAATGGTGACATTCATTCTCTGCTCAGCTCTCAAACCTTTCTATACTATATATATATATAAATTGTAAGCACTGTATTGTTACCTCTCGTACTTCTTAATATTATTCTTTCTTTTGTTAGTGTAATTAAAATGGCCTGTACTTTGGTTAATGGACAGACATGGTTGCATGTATAATCATGACCTGAGATTTGTACTTTGTTTATATGTAGTAAAACAAATCATTTTTATATTCTTAAGAAATTATTTAGGCTAATAATAAGCTGTTGATTTGTATTGGGGGAATAACTGTGGGCTATTTAATAAGAATATCTCTAATGTTTAGCTGGATGGGATATAGTCTTTGTGTTGAGATCTGAGATGTGTTGTATTTGATTTAGTTGAAACTTTGTATAATAGATGTTGAATTGCTGTTTTTTTTTTTGCTTTGTTGGTTTAAATAAAGTGCAATTTGAAGGTATGGACTTGTGAATCGATCATCTTCTGTACATTGTCATTGCAACAGTCAGTTAAATTGCTGCAATACTGAAGTGTATGCGTTTTTCTTTGTGTTTTTGCACATTTTTCTTAGCTTGGACAAAATCCTGGCAGCAATGACCATCACTGCAGAGAAAAATAATAAAGAGAGATTTGCTCTAATTGTAGAGGGATTGGAAAACCACGAAGCCCAGCAACTTCAGGTAAGCAAGTTGTGTTGTGTTGGACAAACATATTGCTTCATGTACACTGTATAACCCCTCATCAACAGCATTTTGCCCTCAGGGATAGTAACTGAGTGAGATTATTTGGCGAACGAAAAACTGTATTTGAAGCAAGGACTAGTGTGACATTTGGCAACTGTGACATTAATGATCTTGCTGTAGTTTAGTTCTAGCTGTAGTGCACATACACATTAACAAGTGAAGTTAACTGTAGAAAATCAATGATAATTGTTTTTCCTCTTTCTTTCCAATTCAAAAGTATCATGCCAAACCAAGTTGTGCAGACATAAAACTCATAAATCCTTCTGGTGTCAGAATACACATTCAATATCTGAACTGTACAGTCATGTTAACATTTCTAAACAACATTGCAACCACAAGTCAATTTAACTTTACTAGTTGAAGCTAAGTTAAGGGCAAAGTCCTCATTAGAAACCAACAAAACGTTTTTTTTTTTTTCAATCAAATTATCTACCTTTTCAAACCACTAGTCATGTTGTAAAATTTACATATTATGATCAAGAGGATAGGGCTGTAATCCAACTCAAATGTGATGTCAGTATTCCAGAAAAAATGTGCATGTACTCCCCATGAAAAGAATATGAGCATTTCAAACAGTATTGCAGCCATTCCTTGCTATATCCAGTTTAGTTTTCTTAAACAGCTGTAAGACATGAGTGCTTAAGATCTTATTTCTGAACCTGAGACACATGGTGATGATGCTATGGACTTCCTCTGAGTTTAGGGATGGATATAATATTGGTTGAGATTTTGCATGTTGCATGTTTATGCTAATTTGTAAGCAGTGATTTGAGAAAAAAATCAATCAAAATTAATGAAAAAAAAAAAATACATAATGAAAGCTAAATGATGTGTACATCTCAAAAATTGGCTAGTCATTTATGCTTGACCTGGGACCCCATTGCTTGACTACACTAGATAACACTTTTTCACCAAATGTTTTGCTGCCTAAAAAGTAACCTTATGATAGTCAAAATAATTAAAAAAGCCAAAAGCTGATACAGGTTATCACTATTCTCATAGTAGTTACTTGTAGTTGTAATAACAGTTGTTCTGCATCAAGATTTTATAAGATTATAAGTCAAATCAAATTGGTGCTTTAGTAAAACGGTAATAAGTAATAATTTGACCATCCAAATTAGCTTTCAGAGATTCACATAAAAGAGACAGAGCGGTAGTGCCAGTGATATTAATAATAATAAACTCATCAATACAGGACAAAATATATGTGTAATTGTAATCAATTTTATTAGATGGACAATGCCAAGTGTATAGAAGTGAACTAATAAAGTCTACTTTTCTACACTCTGATCCTCTACATCCTGATGAGTATCTCTGTTACTGGGCACTTTGATGTTCTGTAAACAAAAACTGGGGGGAAAAAAAAGTTTTGCTTAGGGATATGATATTAGCCTTCATTGAAGTACTTTAACTTTGTGTGTGTGTGTTTTATGAACACAGACAGCCTGCATGCAGCTGATCAATGCCCTGGTCACGTCTCCAGATGATCTAGATTTTCGGATACATTTAAGGAATGAGTTCCTGCGCTGCGGCCTGAAGAAGATCCTGCCAGTGAGTTGTTTCTTTTTATACAGCTCTTCATTTTTCTTTCTTACTCCTACTTTCCCCTTATGTTTTGATGAAGCATATCATTTTATTTTGCTGCATATCTACAAGTTGTCAGGAGTCAAAAGTCACAGAATACACTTTTATTTCAGAAAGACAATGAAGGGAAAATGATACATCAGAATATACCAGCAAGCAATGGTTGTAATCTTTTAGGCTGTCTAGAACATGGCCCCTATCTTGAAAGCTGCCATATTTGATCAAGTTTTTCCAATGGGAAGGTGGTCATGTAGCATTACAAAGAAGCCCAGAAATTGTGGTTCAGAAGTTATCAACACATAAAGTTCAAAACTTGTTGTTCAGGCCAGGTAACTGAAGATGGAATTGATGAAATAAGAGAGAATTGAGGTGATTCTGATTTCGGATTATGCATCTGCCATATTATAACTTCAACTTCAACAAATGACACCCTTTTACACAGCCCTTTTGCATCCCTGATAGCCAAATTTGTGGACGACAAGCCGTGTAGTGATCGTCCGAAGACCGATACCGATGAAGAAATGTGATTCAAATTTCCGTCATTTTGGGAAGCCATTTTCTCCATCCATCCACTATCTTCTGCTTAAACCACACGGGGTCTTGTTCTAGCCAGGAACTCTGAGTGCAAGGGCAGGAACAACCCTAGACAGTGTCCCAATCCATCGTAGGGCACACACACATATTTAAGCGCACAGTCACACACTAAGGGCCACTTTGGAGACACCGGTTAACCTAACAGGAAACCAGAGTACCCGGAGTAAACCTGCACAGACACGGGGAGAACATGCAGACTCTGCACAGAAATGTCGCTTGAACCCGGGACCTTCTTGTTGTGAGGCTGCATTGCTACCCACCGTGCCACCGTGCTGCCACCCAAGTTTGATTGTTTCTCTTATTGTGAACAAGCTGGGATAACTTGGTCATTCTTTTTGATCAGGTACTCTACTGTCTTTATTGTACTGCCACACAACATTGCCGAGCCTACGCCTGATAAACTAAAGCAACCCCAAATCATAACACCGTCTGCAGAGGCTTGTGCAGTGGGCATTAAGTCTGATTTGTGTATCATTTAACGGACGTCCCTTCTTACCCTGACATGCCTATGTAGAGTACATCTGTAGTCTGTTTTCCTTTTTCTCTTGCTTCAGATTTCAGTCGTTATGTTCCTTATCAGACTGAAACCTTTTTTTTCTGTGGATACCGTTGTGACCAAGCAGCTGTTTAGTCAAAATCGTTGGTTTTTGGTGCATTGTATGTGTGGAAATGCTAACTTTCATTAGTAGCTGTGAGTTCTGTGATCAATTTCTGATTTGACACCAAGAGTGTTAGTAATCTTTGATCATGGCTGTTCTATATTTTTTCTCTGACCACATTTCTTCTGTGAAGTTGAAGGTTCGCCCTTTTCCTTCCAGGTTTTAGTAATATGTTGGACAGTTTTAACCCAATTTAATCCAATTCCAAATCAACAATTTCAGCAACCTCATTAGTTATGTTTGCTTGATGCAGGCTAATAATTTGACTTTTGTGAAACACAGCAATGTTTTTTTTCCAAGACAACATGATATATGTTTGTGGTTGTTTAATAAATGAGAAGTTGCATCAGTTAGGATTCATATAATTATTGCCAGTTAAAACATATTAAGCAACTGCAGTATTAATCCAATCAAAGGCTCGTATTTGCTTGTTTGAATTCAAACAGGTATTATTTTTATACCACGCTAATAATATGCTGAATAAAGTTGCGTGTAGCTTCCTGCTGTCTCAGAAACTGCATATCATTTTTTCCAATATTATTACAGGAGCTAAAAGAGACAGATGAATTAGACATCCAATTGAAGGTGTTCAATGAAAATAAGGAGGAGGATTCGATTGAGTTATCTCACCGACTTGATGACATCCGCACAGAAATGGAATATCCTTTTTAAGCCACTTACTCACCACACACAACAAGTAGAAAGTGAGAAGAACTACTGTCACTTATCAAACTGCTCTAAAAAGAACTTCAATCCCTGTGCTTATTTTAACTGAAGTTTCATGTATTTTAAATTGTTTATTTGTTATTGTTATTTTTGACACTGCATTACTAACCTGAGGAGGCTACACACAGTAATAGCTGCACGAATGAACAAATAAACCAGGAACTCACCATTTTTTCCACAGTGAATAAAGTCAGTGAAACAGTTAGGAAAATCACACACCTTTATGCACATGCGGGCGTCTCCCTAAATCCAAATAAAGTATTTCAAGTCAGCTTTATTTCTATAGCACTTTTTACAATGGAGCAGTGTCTCAAAGCAACTTTACAATTTTAGATTATCTTCTAAATGATAAAGTCAGTCCTAAAATGAACAAGCTTATGGTGATAGTGACGAGGAAAAACATCATAAGGAATAAACCTTGGGCGGACCAAGACTTGAGGGCCAAGAACTGTCCCCATTTAAGGGAAAATGAAATATTATAAATAGATGGAAATATGATGGAGAATATAATCGAATGATAAATTAAAAAAATGATTTATATAGTGCTTTTTACAATGGAGCATTGTCTCAAAGCAGCTTTACAATTGTATATTATCTTAAAAGGCCAATCCCAAGTTGAGCAAAGCATTATAACCTTTAAGACAATAATGACAAGAAGTATTAAGGAGGGAGAGAGTATGGTAGGGTTGGAGCTTGCTAAACATATGTTAATTAGGTCAGCACAACGCTATTTAAATCTGAAATGTGTGCATTTGATATTTAGTGACATTTAATAAACTTGAGATATTTGATGGCAAAGTTAATACATTTTAAAAAATGGATTTTAACAATGTTTTTTGTGTTTTAAGCTTGTGAGATGGTGGTTAATCACTGCTGAAAATATGCATTTCAAAATTACAAATTTATTTATTTTTTGTTTTTAAAGTTCAGGTCCACAAATTGAACTCGTATCTGGTGCACAATTCAGAAATATGAATTCAGGCCAGCGGTGAACCAGCCAGGCTTCCCAAGAAAAGGAAACTTTCACAGAGTGATCGAATACAGAATTAAAGCAAATCCCAGTGGCATCTCATAGCTGCCAGTTCCACAGCTGTCTCACTCATGTTCATGTCCATGGCAGTGAAGAGAAGTATAGCAACGTTTGCGAAAATGGACTATTACAATTAAGAATATTAAATAAATGAATCTCAGTTGGTTTAATAAATACAGGCATTATGATAGCTAGCTATTTTGTTGGCAATGGTTAGCTGAATGTTTAAAGTGAACTGGTTCACGTTATGGACAAAGTATGCGTTTCCCTGACAATTCTAAATTAACTGAATGATTATGTGACAGAAAATCATCAGTAGAAGCAGACTGTTCTTGCTAATTCAAGTTATCACATTTAAATCAGACTAAATCAATGTGTTCCTCATAGTCAAGTTATGGTATGGACAGTTAATATTTTAAATGCATTGCACTAAGCAGATAATTGAATAACAGAACAAACAGATCATGCAATTCTCTATAAGAAGTCTATCTATTAGTCACCATCAATTCACCATATTCATAGTTTTAAACCATTTTGAATATGAAGAACTATGGATGCACTTACATCATTGAGATTAATGGTACTTCCCCTCCATCCCCTCCAAACTGCTGCTCAGCTTCACTTCACTGTGACAAACATGAACACGAGCGAGTGTGTGTTTATGGCAGCTGTGAGAAGGTGCTGTGATGGGGTAAATGCTGTGTTCGTTCACTCTATTGAAATGTACGTTTCCTGGGAAGCCCAGATGTTGCACCTTTGAACTTTGAAATTAATTGGTGTTAATTACATTTTGAATTGAATTTTAAGTTGTATTTTTGTGTAGTTTATCAGCAATTTTTACCATTCCACAAACTTACTTGGTTGCTTCTAGTGTGATAGGACTTGGCATTTCTACCTCAAACTCTTTGTGACGTCTCTCCCCTCTCTTCTTTCAAAGGTCAACCTACAACCTTTCCCCTCTTTGATGTAATATTAATATTTCTTGTAAACTGTATTTTGCTAAGTCTAAGATTTATAACTCTGCTCTTTTGAGTCCCAGATTATATGACTATGCATTATATTTGTATGTAGTCTGCAAAAAATCAGTACACTTGCTAGCAATGTATAACAAGTATGACCTTTATATTGGTTTACAGAGTGTGTATATGTTAGAATGGCTTTCTTTCTTTTTTATTATAATTCAAAAAAGTAATGGTAATTCCATAACTCTCGGTGCAATGATGGTGGTGAGGTGTACCATCTTCTGTCCAACATGGTGAAAGATACAGCCTCAGAGTCCTACTTTCTGTCAATTCTCCAGCACTTGTTGCTTATTAGGAATGACTACTACATACGGTAAGATCTAATAATTTTTGCGACTTAGTTCAGTGTCCCTATTAATTAATTAAACATAAGATTTATTGATATATAGTTTATGTCCTTGTTATTAATTTATTTATTTATTTATTCGTTTGCATGAGTTACAAATGTCAGATAAACAGTGGGGAAAATAATACACTGCCGATTTTGCAAGTTTTCCCACCTAGAAAGAATGGAGATCTGTAATTTGTCGTAGGTACATTTCAATTATGATATAATCTTAAAAAAAAAGACAAAATCACTTTGTATGATTTTAAATAATTAAATAGCATTTTATTGCCAGCAGGAATTCCAGCTCTCACAGACCTGTTCGTTTTTCTTTAAGAATCTCTTCTACTCTGCAGTCTTTACCCGTATTAATTGCACCTGTCTAAACTCATTACCTGTATCAAAGATACCATCAATCAGCAGCATCAATCACACAGTCAGAGCTAAATGGGAGGACCTGGCCAATGACCTGAAAAGATCTGGAACCACAGTCTTAAAGATGACCGTTTAGTAAAACACCACACCGTCATGGATTAAAATGCGCCAGGCAAGCAAGGTCCCCCTGCTCACACCAGCAAATGTCCAGGCCTGTTTGAAGTTTGCCAATGATTATCTGGATGATCCAGAGGAGGCATGAGAGAAGATCATGTGGTCAGATGAGACTAAAATAGAGCTTTTTGGTTTGAACTCCACTTGCCGTGTTAAGATGAAGGAAAAGAATGAGTACAACGCCAAAAACACCGTCCCAACCATGAAGCATGGGGGTGGAAACCATACTTCGCTTTTCTGCAAAGGGGACAGGATGAGATTTTGGCCAACAACCTCTTTTCCTCAGTAAAAGCATTGAAAATGGGTCATGGCTGGGTCTTCCAGCTTAACAATGACCTGAAACACATAGCCAGTCCAGCTAAAGGGAACTAAGGAGTGGCTCCGTAAGAAGCATATCAGGGTCCAACTACCCGAAACTTGAAAGATCTGGACATGATCTGTATGGAGGAGTGGGCCAAAATCTGCACTGTGTGTAAACTTGATCAAGAACTACAAGAAATCTGACCTCTGCAATTGCAAACCAAGGTTTCTGTACCAAATTATTGTTATAAAATATTAACAACTGTTTTTATTGTATCCAATACTTGTGCAATAAAATGCAAATTCATCATTAAAAAAATCATACAATGTGATTTTCTGGATTGTGAATGAGGGAGGGAGGGAGAGAGATGCAGCCTTGGTAAGTAGGGCACATCCTGTCTGCTTTGGTGTGGTTTGGCAGTTTTGGGTCATCCTACATTCACCTAGTTAGCCCATGAAATGGTGCAGAGATATTCTGATTTGTTACAGCATAAGTGAGCAACAGGCATCAGCTCTAGGTCATACCATTGTGCCAGTTATGGACCAATTAGTGACACCTTTTAAAATCAAGTTTTACGTAAAGTTGCCTAATTCTAAATTAATGTGCCTAAATTGTGTTTATTTGTACTCAGTGTCTGCTTGAATATTGTCAGTCAGTCAGATGTCAATGTGTAGCGAGAAAGAAAACTGAAACACTAGCCACTGTTTTCCCTGTTTGACACATGCCTTTGACAGAAAATTAGAATACAACATTCATTAGGAGTATTTCCAATTCTGTTTTATATATTTTTATTCAGTTTAATACTCTGTCGTGTGGCAGTATCAAATATCACACAGACAGAAAGTAAGAATGAGGTCATTCTTGTAGTTCATGGTATTTGTAGTGGGAATTAACATGTATTACAGATCAGGGATACAAACCAGTGATAGGATGGGGGCAGAGGTAAAGAACAAACTGATACATGGCACTGATGTGATCCATGGTATGGCAGGGAATGGTTGCTACATCAGTACTACATCAGCAGCTTTTGTTTTGTAATAGCCAGTGTATTAGCCATGTACCCATTTGTGATTCTGACTAAATTAGAATGTTCTTAATACAGTAATGGGACAAAATGAATTGATTTGGGTTTCTATGGTTAGGTTTTATGCTTAGGGCTAATATTACTACTTTAATAACAGTTAGTGAAAGTACCTACAGGTATTGTAATAGAAATGTGTGGGCTTGCTTATACATGTGTATCCCTCACAGGCCACAATACTACAAAGTGATTGAGGAGTGTGTGGCTCAGATAGTCCTTCACCGGAGCGGAATGGACCCCGATTTTGGGTATAGAGAGAGGCTAGATGTAGACTTCACCCACCTCGTTGGTAAGTTACCATATTGGTACGTTATTTCTTATTGTTAAGAAAATGAAGAAAGAAAATGAAATGAACCTGAAATTCTCACTTTTACAAATGTTATGGAATTTTTTTAAATGTATTTCCCTTAGTTCAATGCATTGTGTTCATAATTATAATAAAGGTATTGATTAAAATCAGTGTGTTGAATAATCAATACCCTTATTATATGGCTTAAGAGAGGGCTGTGTCAGCACAAAATAAAAAAAACCACAATTTAAATACAACAGGAATCCTGCTGTGCTATGTGATCGTGTCTTTACACTATCGAGACTATGAAAGTCCAATGTGACTTCAGACCAGCGAGGGAGTGGGGAGGGGATTGAATCTGGCTCTGCAGTGGTTCAAGGCAACCGGGCTTAGTGTGCATTTACACATGTAAACATTTCATGCCTGTGAAGTCCGAATTTGCTTTTATTAATACAAATGTTTGCAAATGTTGTGTTGGCCCAGTGCTGAATATAAGAGAGAGTTAAAATAATTGCAAAAGATCTACATTATTTTCTGTTTTCCTTTCCTTTTCCTTTTTGTTCTTTGTTCTTCCTACTACTGAGTCTGTTGTTGTTTTTCATTGAATGTTAATATTGTGTGGTTCAATCTGAGAAAATTTTTGCACCTTAATATTACTGCTTTTTTATGACAGACCAGTGTGTGGATAAGGCTAAAGTGGAGGAAAGTGAACAAAGAGCAACTGAATTCTCCAAAAAGGTGAGAAGAAAACCTCCAACATGACAGTCACACAGTTTAATCTGTCATCATATAGTATTTGGCTTAACATGTGCCCGGTACATCTGGACACACATCTGTGTATGAATGTGTGAACATATTTATACCTGTTTTGTACAGTTTGATGAGGAGTTCAGTGCAAGGCAGGAGGCACAGGCTGAACTACAGAAACAGAAGGATAAAATCAAAGAGTTGGAAGGGATGATCATCACATTGCAAAGCCAGGTAACATTGCACCTACCATAGTTAAAAGTTTACTGGTATCGTCTCTTCAGATCACTCCAAAGAACCTCACCAACAACCAGGATTCCTAGTTATCCTGGCATGCTGTAGTACACACACACACACAGTTTCTTTTCTATCGCATTCTTTTCTATCGCATCTCAGGGGTCTTTATTATTGTAAACAATGGACTCTTAGTTGTCCCAAATAAGTAAGCATTAAAATGTGTTGCTCTTTTACATGGTCACTATTTATAAAAAAAAGAAAAACAAATCCCAAAAGTATTCTTATTGTCCCATTGCTCAAATTGATCACATAATACTGTACGTTCTTTTGTCTTATTAAAGAGCAGTAATTAATATACAAGAGAAATATGGCTATTAAATTACACGACACACTGTTTTCCCTTTTAAAAATGCTTAAATTGCATAAAAAATATTTGATATTTTATACTTTTTCTCCGGTTTGGTGTAAGAAATAGTATGAGGACGAGAACTTGTGCCAAAAGAACAGTGTAAAGAGTGTAAGGAATGCATCTATTACCAGAAGATAAGCTAAGATAGGATAAGTACTATAAGACAGGGATCACCTGACACATCAGCAGTCTACTCCACTAAAGCTAAAAACTCACTTGAGTGAAAACACGTGAGGCAAGAGTGAAACAACCCAGATCACCACAAAAGTCAAACTCCACAAAATTTCCCTGGTTCTGTCCTTAGTGTAACGTGTGGATGCACAACCTCAGGCAAAAGAGGACCAAAGCCCAGGCCAGTTGGACAGCCCTGTCCACACATCCTGCTATAAGACCAAAGGCATGATAGAGCAGGCAGGCTATAGATGATTCCAAACTCCAGCAATGGAACCAGAGCCATGTATCATAGCCGTATATGACGGTGACTTTTTTAATTCTAGGAACTATAAGGAGTACTGCATGATGTGAATGAAGTAGATGAGGAGTGTAAGACTTCAGTCAGATACTGTGGGGCCAGGCCAGCTAGAGCTTTATATATTGCCATCAGTATTTTGTAAATATTTTAATTAAAACCAGTGCAAAGTTAACAGAACGGAATATGTATGATCAAATTATCTTTAATTTAATCATATCAGTAATTACAGAAACGATGATTAGTAATAATTCATTGTTCTAGATAGCTCTTAGGCTGTTGCATTCGGAAATAATTGGAACTTGTATAATTATAAAGTATAAAGTATAATTCTATGTTCAGTAAATATTACGTAGTTGAAGGAAGGCTGGTGTTATATGGAATTTCATTTGCTGTATCTGTATTAATCTGTGCTTGTTAGTCAAATGTCGAGTCAAGTGGTTTTTATTGTCATTTCAACCATTTATAGTAGAGTACAGTACACAATGAAACGAAATAACGTTCCTCTAGAACCAAGGTGCTACACAATCCAACATAAGTGCACGTGTGCAGTAGGATTTGAGAACACAACCTCTGCTGAAGGTGCGTGTGTGTATAAAAGTGTCATTTAAATATATTGTCAAATCTGAGTTTTGCATCTTTATTCCAAATTTATATTATTGAAATAAACACTGAAGATATGACACTTTGATTTAACATAAAGTAGTTAGTCTGCATCTTGTATAACAGTGTACATTTTCTGTGTCTTTTAAAATAACTCAACATACACCCATTAATGTCTAAACCACTGGCAACAAAAGCTATTACACCCCTAAGTGAAAATACCTATTTTCCCTCCCTGGTATCCTGTGACTTGTTAGTGTTATTAGGTCTCAGGTGTGAATGGGGAGCAGGTGTGTTAAATTTGGTGTTATTGCTCTCACACGTCGTACTGGCCACTTCAACATGACACCTCAAGGTAAAGAACTCCCTGAGGATCTGAATTGTTGCTGTATATAAAGATGGCCTAGGCTATAATAATTTTGCCAATACCCTGCAAGTGAGTTGTTGCAAAAAATATAAAGCAGTTTAACAGGACAGGTTCCACTCAGAACAGTGCTCAGACCGTACACTACACACTGTATCAAATTGGTTGTATGTCTATCATCCCATAAGGAAACCTCTTCTAAAGATAATGCACAAGAAAGTCCACAAATAGTTTGACTAAGGACATGAATTACTGGAAACATGTCCTGTGTTCTAATGAGACCAAAATAAAAGTATTTTGTTCAGATGGTGTCATGCATGTGTAGCGGTAAACCAGGTGAGGAGTACAAATACAAGTTTTGCCTGTAGTTAATCATGGTGGTGGAAATGTCGTGGTTTGGACTGCATGAGTGCTGCCAACTGTGGGGAACTAAAGTTCGTTGAGGAAACCTTGAATTCCAACATACTGACACAGTGCATACTGAAACAGCGCATGAGTATTAAAACATAATAACAACCCCATACACACCTCCAAGATGACCACTGCCTTATTAAAGAAACTGAGAGCAAAGGTGCCGCTCTGGCCAAGCATGTCTCCAGACCTAAACCCTATTGAGCATCTGTGGAGGAGCACAAGGTCACTGACATCCAACAGCTCTGTGACGATGTCAGTCAGGGGTGGAGAAGAATTCTAGTGGCATCCTGTGACACTCTAATGAACTCTATGATTAAGAGTGTTAAGGCAGTGCTGGAAAATAATATTGGCCACATAATAATATTGACACTTCAGGCTCAATTTGGGCATTTTCACTTAGGGGTGTACTCACTTTTGTTGCCAGCGGTTTAGACATTAATGGCTGTGTGTTGAGTTATTTTGAGGGCACATCAAATTATTATCAGTAGATGCACTACAGTTAGACTGGGTGGTCACCATTATTTTCCAGCACTGCCTCTTGGTCTTGGAGTTCACTAGAACTTCACAGGTTGCCACTGAAATCCTCTTCCATTCCTCCATCACAGAGCTGGTGGATGTTAGAGACCCACAGATGCTCAATATTGTTTAGGTCTGAAAACATGCTTGACCAGTCCATGGGGTTATGGGGTCGTTATCATGTTAGAATACTGCCCAGTTTCCGAAGGGAGGAAATTACTGGAATTTTTAGAATTAACACTAATTGTTGCCACTCAACAGCTTTCCTTTGTTCCATTTTTTTGCCAAGATCTCGGATTTCACCCCACATTCTTTAAATTTTCATTCACTGCCTCAATCAGAAATGAATGGAAGAACACTCTACATGTATTTAAGTATTCATGACTTCATTTGCGTGATCATATATTGATAAGTGTGTTAGTAAGGAGGTGGAACATGAGGCTACTTCACTTACACACATTTGATGGGTGGCTCGGTGAGTAACATGCTGCCCCGCAGCAAGAGGATTTAGTGATTCAAGTCAGGTGGAGCGGGCTGGGACTGCTCACAAATATATCCTATAATAAAAAAAACCCTATTTTTTTCAGCGTACATGCCAAGAGGGGGTTACTTTTAGATAATTTGTAACCTCACTTATTGTCACTGATCTTTGTTGGTCAACCCTGCATGAGAAGGGTTGCAATGGTCTTGAATTTCCTCCATTTATACGCAGTTGTGCGAAATAGTAGTTGTAGTAATCATTATCTATGTGCAAAATAGTGGTGTGTATGGTTATATAAGTTTATGCACTGTATATGTCACTTTTTATCACTTTAGATATTAATCTAAGCTTTAATGCAAAGAAAATGCATCAGTTTTTGAGTAATTAGGAAACCTGGAATCGTTTCAGCCCTACCTTTGTCAGGTCACATTAGGCAGTTTCTCTCTGATGTGTTGGGGGTGAGGATGATTCAGTCAAATTGAAACCTTTCTATCTTCTATCATAAATGCATGGCTACTCCAAATGGGTTTATTCAGACAGGTGAAATTGTTTCATTTAATTAAAGGTCAATATCCTTATTATAATGTAGGATTTGATTCTTCTAAATTGCTCTATTGCACCCATTTTTTCCATCTTATCAACGTAGTGAGGGATTATATTTCATGCCTTTGCAGACAAATTGCAAAACCTTTTCACACAAACTGGCTTCTGTTTCTTTCTTAATTTAATTACAATGCTATATGGATGCTGTAGGCCAAAAAGAGTTGTTTCCTTTACTGCATTTTGAATTAAAAAATGAATATTGCTGTGTCATCAACTGCTAAAACTGTTTACCAGACGCTGAAGTTTTGATTGCCTCCAATGTGTACTTATATAGTTCAATCTGCTTGGTGTTCTCTATGTGTTTTCCATGAAATAAGTATTTTGGATAAGTAGATATCTTTAAACTTCTCTGGCAGCATATAACAGCTATTCATTTTATTTGACTAATAAAAAAAATAATACATTTCTGTAGTTATTAGTAAAGGTGTTGCTGGAATTGGTTATTCCTCCTACACGTTTTCCAATATAGCACATTTTTGTGCAGACATGGTACTGAAGTACAAGTACTTTGTTACTGTACATAAGGTTTTAGCTTTATGTACCTTGTTTGATTTATTGTGGTTGTAATGAGGTTATTCTTACTTATATTTAAGTAAAGAACTTGCCTACTTTTGACGAATTACAATTCTTCTCTCCATCATTGTGCAATGTTCACCAGTAATCTATACTATTTAACATCCTCAAGTTTAAAATGATAGTGAAGAGTTTGTCTTGTTTTTCTATTATAATGTTAAAAACTATATTGTGCACCATTTGTGAAAGTTATTTACACTGTTCACACAAATTAGGGATCATTTCAAACTTAATGTGAAGAGGATTGCGCAAGAACTGCTGGACAGTCTGATCTTGTCCATACCCCATTACTGTCAGTGTGTTTTGGCAGTCTTTAGTGACCATACACCCATACTGAACAGTCAATGTGTGGCACTCTCACACAGACATGCTTCTATTCTACCCCCTTAAATATGTTTCTTGCTACTCAATCACAATAATTGAGTTTGTGTCTAATTTGCATAAATTTGCACCAAATATTGTTGGCTTTTCATTTGCTCTTCTGAAGACATTTGAATTAAATAAAATCAAATGCTTTTTTTATTTGTTTAATATTCATTTGGAAATATTTTTTAATTTTAGTGAGTAGTGTAGTTTTAAGTCCAAGTGTAACAGATGCAGGACCTACTTTCTGTTTTTCTTGTGTTAAAATAACCTTCTCAGAGGTTGACATGTCAATAATTTGCCTGAGAAACATACTAAAAGGGATTTTATGTGATTATATAATGTGTTAAGTGCATTATTTTTAAATAGAAAAGCAATTCACATTGACCTGTCCACTTCTACTAAAACAACTGTCACACTGAATGTCAATTTTACTTCATTAGTAAGGAAGCAGTTTGTTTTAGTAGTACTCTACTAAGCTGACCTAATCTGACACTCCTGTTTACTGATAAGTGTGGTAGAAATTTCACCTCTTAAATTCAGATACAGTATAAAAGTTGCTCAACAGTCATTTATTCTGAAAATGTAATGAGCTTGGGTGATTAAAGTCATTAAAGTGATCTAGCAATAATTTTTTGACGGTTTTAGTAATACTTGTACAAGTCTGCTTGTACAGTTATCATTGGTCATCAAAATAAGAAAATATCCAGTTTTAAGGATCATTATACATCATACAATAGGGATATAACAAGTACTAAATCAAATATAAATTCTTAATAATTTGTACCACATAGGTTATAGAGTACTTAAGAGTTGCATGAATTGCACATTGTACAAGTTTCACCTGCATAATGGTCTACTAAATAGCTAAATACAACCCTGATTCCAAAGAAGTTGGGACGTAGTGTAAAACATGAATAACAAGAGAATGATTTGCAAATCCTTTTCAACCTATATCCAGTTAAATACACTACAAAGAATATTTTCTCATTTGGAATTTGATGCGTGCAACATGTTCCAAAAAAGTTGGGACAGGTGCATCCTTACCATTGTGTTACATCACCTTTCCTTTTAACAACACTCAATAAGGATTTGGGAACTAAGGACACTAATTGTTGAAGCTTTGCACATGGAATTCTTCTCCATTTTTGCTTGATGTACAACTTTAGTTGCTCAACAGTCCGGGGTTTCTGCTGTGGTATTTTGCAATGGGAGACAGATCTGGACTGCAGGCAGGACAGTCTATTACCCATACTCTTTTACTATGAAGCCACACTATTGTAACACATGCAGAATGTGGCTTGGCAATGTCTTGCTGAAATAAACAGTGATGTCCCTGAAAGAGATGTTGCTTGGGTGGCAGCATATGTCGCTCCTATACCTGTGTGTACCTTTCAGCATTAATGCTGCCTTTACAGATGTGCAAGTTACCCATGCTATAATACCATCAGAGATGCTACCTTTGGAACTTTGTGCTGATAACAGTCTAGACATTGCTAATAAAGCATTTAGCAGCGGCTGAGAATACCAATCATGTATGTAACTCCATATTGTGGTGCTTGACAAAGGTTCAAAAGTAATCATTTTCCTGTGTGGTTATATAAGCTATTGATTAATGACAGTTGTTGATTCGGTGCTGAAATCATGTGTCTTCAGCTTAGGCTTGTAACATCTTGCTTGCTGTGGAATTCCTAAAGAATCCTTTAATATTTGAATGATTCAGGTGTAAAGGGAGATATATTTAAATCCCTTCCAACTCTTCCTCTTACAAGGAAGAGTCCTTGTTGTTTCAAATGTCTTCCATTAAAGACTTATAGAGGCCACTGTGCTCTTGGGAACTTCTAGTGCAGCACACGTTTTTGTAAAAATCTCCAGCTTTGTGCAATCCTTTCTCTGAGCTCTACAGTCAGTTCTTTCTTCCTCTTGGCTTGTTTTTTTACTCTCATATACATTGTTAGCTGTGAGTCTAGGTCTCTGCGATATAACTATACACCAGTATATTATTTAATACACGTTTTACTATCTGTTTATATTATTCTGTTATTTTTTGTTTGGATGACACATGATTAAGGTGACACACAAACATGAAGGAGAGTGAACACAATGCATAACAGGCTATTTTTTAATAGACCAGGAAGTACAAAACCGAGCTACTACTGATGAATGGACATGGTATCAGAGACCTGACACTGATTAGAGATGTGTACTTTGCAAACTCTGCAACAGATCTTTTGGAGCTTAGATTCTTTCTTCTTCTTCATGTTTCCTTTTCTTTTCACCTCTGTATTGAGAGTGTTTAGCATTCTTTTTGTGTCTCACTAACCAGTCTTTGTACCTGTCTGTCTATGTCTTTAACCTGATCAGTTATCTAGTGTGGAAAACAAGCTCAGAGAGGCAGAGAAACACATCACTGAGCATGAAATCAAGGTGGGTTTTGGTCCATTCATCACAGGTTTTTCTCTTGTGGCATGCTGAGTGCAATCCTTGTGCATACCTTGTGCCATATAAGAAGATATATAAGATCTGAATCTTAACTGATTAAACTGATTATAAAAAATATTCAAGCTGTGACTTGATTTACATTATTATTTTGATGTGCAATCATCTGTGCTTATTCGGCTTATTTTATTGCATGTGTAATTATTTTTTATTAATACTTGCATATAGAATAGTGTCTCCTAAATGTAAATGTATTGGAGGACAGAGAATTTTCAGCTTTGCCCAACACCTGGTTGTCTAATGGTTAGACAGAGAATCACACACAAGGTTATCCTGGAAAATATGTTGGCAATATTCCCAAACTCTGAGGACTGATTTTTTTTTCCAGCAGGGCAATGGTCCATGAATGAAGGATCCAGATCAAAATTCCAGACCTGAACCCTATTGGAAATCTCTGGAATGTGCTTTATAAAGCTTGTGTGTCGACATAATATTCTAACATAAACTCACCTTCCTTTCTTCTCCAACATCCATGCTGTCTTAGAACTTTCAGCAACTAGATGGTGCCTTTTAGAGTTTACAGCAATTTGTATGGATTTACTGAGAACAAACTGATTCTCTTCCCAGCTGCTTCACACTTAGCAGGGAAGTCCTTCATGTTGAAGGTCCAACATGGCTGGTGCTAATAGGACAATATCATCTGCAAATAAGTGATATGTTACTTCTAGCCCTCCATTCCAGTGATTCTAGATTCCATTCCAGTGCATAGCCTTAGCTGCAGGACTTTGTCCTGTCTAGGGTTGGTCAGTATGATGGTGTCACAGGATACCGTAGTATAAAAAAAATGCTGTGACAGTATTTAAAATTTGGCACACCAAATTTCTGCCTATACTTAAAACATCTGGAGCAGTCCTTTGAGAAGGACACATTGATGACACATAATGTTCACTAGATGATTTACAGGATCAGCTGTTCAGCATTTCAGCATACATTACGGATATATTATATACCTGATTTGTTTAGGGTAAGTAGTGCTAGAGACTGTATATATTTGTGACTGAAAGAATAAAATCGTTGTGTAACTACTTGTGAGATTTAGATTCAGATGCAATCAATCTGAATGCAGTTATAAAATATGTCTACAGTGAAACGGAATGTTTCGGTGCATGTTATAACCAACACTAATTTGACTAAATAGCATTGCACATTACACTGATCAGAAGGAAAGATTCACAAGAACAAGGAAAATTTGTGTAACTGGACTGAATAAGCAATAAAATGATTTTTAAGCTTATTATTACCAATAAATTGTATAGTTTTTTTGTAAAAACAACAGAATCTGACTGTTCTGGACAGGCAGTTCAGAGGCAGTTGAGTTCTTTGTTGTGGAAGTATTTTCAGGTTCCTGAGGACAAAACCTTTGTCAGGCTGTACAGAGCATTAAATGCATGTCAGAGGCTTGTGTTGCTGTGGGATTACCCACACACAGACACAAACACAGGCATTTTCCACATTTTCCTGTATTGATCAGCAGTTAAGTTGCTCTAATACATATTATGGCGAAAAAAAATCCGGTATTGATGTCTAACCAGGAACATTGCATAGGACTCTTATCAATGAATCAAGATTTCACTGATCTCCTGCTTGTTTGTTTTCAGGTACCATCCGATAAAACTCCAAATGCGGGAGTAGTGGGAGTTGCTCCTCCACCCCCTCCGTGCCCTCCGTGCCCTCCATGCCCTCCATGCCCTCCTGTCCCCCTTGCAGCAGGTATCGGACCTCCTCCACCTCCACCACCACCTCCGCCACCTGGTTGTGGTCCCCCACCTCCCGGGGGAGGTCTTCCACCTCCTCCACCTTTCCCTGGAGCACCGGGACTCCCAGCAGCTCCAGCGGTCCAAACACTACCATATGGTCTGCAGCCCAAGAGGATGTATAAACCTGACACAGTCATGAAGAGAGTCAACTGGTCTAAGGTAATTATATCATTTTGTGTTTTTCAGTTTGTATTCTGCTTATTCTTAATTCAAGTTGTTGTGGCCACTGCACTTTGTAGTTCTACAATTACAGATTGTAGCCTATAGACTGTTCCAGACTGTTTTTCTAGATATTGTGTTATTCTCCTATAACCTGTTGTCTAATGGTCAGGACCCCCACATGACCAGCACATATCAGGTACTATTTGGGTGGTGGATCATTCTCAGCACTGCATTGTCACTGGCTCAGCATTGCTGATGTTTTCTCAATGTCAACTTTATTAGAGACATTGACCTTATTGATCCCCATTGCAAATGTATTGTTAGATACATAAAGTAGCTCCTCTCTAGAGTCATCCTCTAATCCTTCATCAGTGCTCATATGACACTAAGGTGGTTTACATCCACTCGTATCAGTGCAACACACAGTAACACACCACCACAATATCAGTGTCACAGCAGTGCTGAGAATGATCCTCCACCCAAACAGGACATGATCATTTGAGAGCAGATTAAATTGGACAAACAAAGCATGTAGAAAACAGAAGGACTACAGTCAGTAATTGTAGAAATAAGTGACATGACCACTAAGACTTAAATAAAGAATAAGCAGAATATAAACTGAAAATATAGAATGCCTAATACTTTTACATAGTACTGTATAACTTGCGTGTTTGCGTAGCCCAGTCAAAGTCGGCTATGTAGTCAGTATGAAGTTTTTATTTGGGATCCAATTTCAATATGGTTGCCAAAATGTTGAACAGAGCAGTTTTTGTAATTGCATGTACTGAACAGCAGGATGACTACCAGAAAGCAAATTTTTACAATGCTAGATCAGAAAACATTTGGACAGTATGTAAATTGCATATTGAAAAAACTATTTCTTAAAGTGACTTATTTTAATTTAATACTTAATATTATTTAATTGCAGACAGTAGGAACCTGACATGTTTCATGTTTTATATGGTCGACATAATTCCATTCTTAGTAAACATTCATTATTGCATTTAAGACCTGCAACACATTCCTATTTCGAGCTAGCAATAAATAAAAATAACTACATAATGATGTGACTAACCATGTAACCATGTAACCAACAATTTTGAAACAAAAAAGTGTGACAGTGATGCACATCTTAAGACCTGTTTACAGAAGGAAAACCAGAAACAAGGGCTTGATATTTTTTGTGCCAAAATGCATTTTAAGTAGGAATGGAAACATTATGTAAATGCTTCAATTTTTTAATGTGTTACAGGACTGAAATGTAGGAAGACATTATTAACAAATGAAATGACCTTGATCAGACAAAAATATCTCAGGATCATACTGTCTGCAATTAAATAACTGTCAAAGTACATTTGAGGAAGACTGTTTTTTTCATACCATTCCATCTGTTTCTGATCTGAGGTTGTAACATTAGAACATCCGTAGTACAATGTCTTATTCCTTAAGTGGTTTTGGCTTTTGGCAATTTGAATCTAAGGTTATTTATGCGTGCTTGCAGATTGTGCCTCAGGAGATGGCAGAGAACTGCTTTTGGATCAAAGTGAAAGAGGAAAAGTTTGAGAACCCAGATTTATTTGCCCAACTCTCACTCACTTTCTCATCCAAGTCCAGAGGTAAGTTTCTCTTTCTCCAACCCTCTAATTACAAATACAAATCTTATTTATGCCACCAACTGACAGGTTTTTTTTTATTTTACCAAACAGTAGGAAACTAGCAGAGATAACTAACAAATCAAGAACTCTAGGACAAAAGTATTTTCATGTCAGTGTGAAGATAATTTTACTGTTTGACATTGTCTGACATGATCAAATATGTAATTCTCTCTCACACACACACATACACATACACACAGACACACAAACAAAACAAAAAAAACACAGAGAAGAGCAATTCTGATTTGGACTGGGATGATGTTTCATTAATTCCATCTGTTAAATCCATAATGCAGTTTAACATACTATTGTGTAGCATGACATATTCACTCATTTGTGATTTGGGTCAGTTTGCTTGACCGTAGTCATAGAGTCCTGGATTCTTACAACTTTTCTTAACACACGGGAAGTTCAATTATGCAAACTTATTTGTTTTATGTATTTCTTTTAGCACTATCTAACACTTGAAATCTGATAATATATTATACAGGTAATTATATACTGAACAAAAATATAAACGTAACACTTGTTTTTGCTCCTGTTTTTCATGAGCTGAAAACCAGTCAGTATCTGGTATCTGGCAATGCAACACATCTTATTTACATAGAGTTGATCAGGTTGTGGATTGTTGCCTGTGTGCTGGCAATGCAAGAACCAGGATGTTATAAGCTTCTAGGAATTGTGTACAGATCTTTGCAACAAGTGGCAGTGCATTGTATTTACAGTATTTAGCAGACACCCTTATCCATAACATAATCTATTCCTAATAATCAGGAATCTAAACAAGAATACACTTCTGAAACTGTAAAGGTTGTGTGTGTGTTTTTTTAAGAGAAAGACAAGGTGAGGGGGGTTAGTTGAGGTAAGTGTGGAATAAGTGGGCCTTTAAATGGTGTTTAAAGATACTCAGCCAGAGACTCAGCTGTTCGAACACTGAGGGGAAGCATTATCATGCTGCAACATGAGGTGATGGTTGTGGATGAATGGCACAACAGTGGGCCTCACGATTTCATCACAGGATCTCTATTCATTCAAAATAATGTCAATAAAATGCATACCATAACCCCACTGCCACCGGAGGACACTGGATCCTCAACCTTGACATTAGCAAACCGCTCACCCACACGACACCATACACACGGTCTGTGTACATCTTCCCTGTACAGTGCAAACTGGTATTTATCCATATGCCTTACGCCATTGAGTATGTGCATTTGCCCACTCAAGACAGTTACGACCACGAGCTACAGTAAGGTGGAGACCCTGATGTGGATGATGGGCATTCAGATGAGCTTCCCTAAGACTGACAGTTTCTGACAGAAACTCCTTGGTTATGCCGGTCTGACATTTTTGGAAGTGAAGATGCTGGATTTAGAGGTGCTGGGCTGATGTGCTTACAAGTGGTCTGGGGTTGTGAGACCTGTTGAATGTACTTGCAAATTCTTTAAAACACCTTTGGAAGACAGCTTATGGTAGGGAAATTAATATTCAATTGACATGCAACAGCTTTGGTGGATATTCCTGCAGTCAGCTGTGTGATAAAACACACAAATATTAGAGTGGCCTTTTATCTTGGATAAAGTGAAGAGAGGTGAATGTTTAGCTACAGAGAGCCAGTGAACTTTTGGGTAGATTGAAAACCAGACATTCATGACGAGATGCTCTCCAGACATTTTGACATATGTGTGGAGACCTCTGTCAGAGGGAAAGGGAGGATGGTCTGAGTATTAAAATCATAACAGTGATAAGAGAAGAAATAAGAGGTTAGCACTTCACCAAGAGGAGAGGTCCCAGAGCTGAGTCTTGTCGAACTCCAGTTGTAAGGGCACATGATCCTCT
Source organism: Parotocinclus haroldoi (assembly GCA_034779995.1). Taxonomy (NCBI): domain Eukaryota; kingdom Metazoa; phylum Chordata; class Actinopteri; order Siluriformes; family Loricariidae; genus Parotocinclus; species Parotocinclus haroldoi. Next base: position 43,952 of record JAUZST010000616.1, read on the forward strand.
CTGTGATACCTGATCAGAACGATCATCCAGGTAGGAAGCAAGCAATGCCAGACTGAGCCTATAATTTAAAGACTGGAGAGGACAGAAAGGAGAATGTTGTTGTTGACTGCGTCAAAGGTAGCTGATAGGTCAAAAAGGATCAAAACCGATGTAGGTCTGTATTGACTGGCAGCGTGAAGTTTCTCAGAAATAGCCACCAGGGACATTTATAAGGAGTGAGCTGCCTTGGTTGTGATCCTGTAGGTCATTCTACATGAGAAAGGTTAATAACCGGTTAGAGGCAGCACGTATAAGTATTTGAGAGGAAAGAGAGAAGTGATACCAGTATGTAGTTGTTGATATGTGAGACAAACCTACAGTTGTAGATTTCTTCAAGGCTGACATAACGTTTACACTTTTTAAGGCAGAAGGAATCAAGCACATCTTAAATATTGGACCATCATTCCACAGGCCACAACCAACAACTTGATCAACACTGTGCAAAGGAGATGTTGTTGATGATGAAGGAGATCTGTTGAAACATTTATGATTGGGTGGGATCAATATGACATGTGGATGTGAGAAGGTAAAGTATATCATCTGTGGAAAGACAAGAAAAGCTGCTTAGTGTTGAGCCGTTGTGCATTTGCACTGGGGGTAGTGGCAGGTGCAAAGGACTGGCAGAGCTTTTTTTATCTTTACTTCAAAGAACGTAGCAAAGTAAAGGACGACTGAGCAGGAGGAGGTGGGTTAAGAAGTGATGAGGAGACTGTTTGGTCTTTGTGTGGCTCTGAATCCAGCTTTCTTCTGTGGAAGGCTGTCTTGGTGGCAGTTACATCTGATGAAAATGCTGTAAGGAGAGCACGATAGTGCTGAAGATCTGCATCGAGCTTGGATTTCTTCCGTTTTCTCTCAGCAGATCTAAGCTCTTCGAGATCCATGAAGCACATTTGACAGCCAGGGGACAGGACGAGTAGATTGTCTTGGTCTGGAGGAGAGAATAACAAGTCAATAGGTAAATAGAGCGAAGAGATAAACGTTCTAGTGGCAGATTCCAGTGGAAGAGCATAAAAAGAATCCGGGTGTTGTAAAGTAATTAGAACAGTGGAAGACAGTCAGGTAGGGCAGAGGGAGTAGAGGTTGTGATGAATTGTTGGAGTATATAAATGGTTGGGTACAACAAACAGAGGGACAACACGAGAGAAAAAAAACAGTGGTTTTCTGAAAGTTGGAGTGGATTTACAGTGACTATGGAATTTCGGCAGAAAACAAGGTCAAGAATGTTGTTAAAGGACATCAAGGCTGTCGTTGAAGGACATGTTTAAAGATGATAGTAGAAGAAGGAGACTCGAAGACTGGAGTTTGTTTGTTGGGACAATAAAGTCATGAAGCAGGATCAGTGTAGAATCATCTGAAGGTAGGAAACTCAGAAGACCATTAAATATTTTTGATAAAGTCACCTAGAGGACCAGGTAGACAGTAGACAACAATGATATGCAGGCTTATGGACAATGTAACAGTGACAAACATGGAATTTGAATTATGAGATTCAAAGGTGGGGAAAGTTCTAGTGATGTGAAACGCCGACTCTTTGATAAAAGCAAACTAGTGCCACTGCCTCTTCCACAGAGACAACAAAAGTAAGTACACCCCTAAGTGAAAATGGCAAACTAGACATTTTTTCCTCCTTCATATTATGTGACTCGTAGTGTTACAAGGTCTCGCACCTCATAGAACTCTAAGAGGATCTGAAAAAAAATTGTTGCTCTACATAAAGATGGTCTAGGCCCTGAAAGTGAGAAGATTGCCAAGACCCTGAAAGTGAGCTGCAGCACGGTGTCCAAGATCTTACAGTGGTTTAATAGGACAGATTCCATTCAACAGGCCTCGTCATGGTTGACACATGCACATGGCCAGCATCATATGCACAAATGGGCTTTTGAAAATAAAAGTAGGAGTGCTGCCAGAATTGCTGCAGAGGTTAAAGGGGTAAGGGATCAGCCTGTCAGTGCTCAGACCATATCAAATTGGTCTGAATGGCTGTCGTCCCAGAAGATGATGCACAAGAAAGTTTGCTGAAGATAAGCAGTTGAAGCACATGCATTACTGAAGTCCTGTCTTGTGTTCTGATGACACCAAGATAAACATATTTGGTTCAGATGGTGTCAAACGTGTGTGACTGCAACCAGGTGAGGAGTAAAAATTTAAGTGGGTTTTGCTTACAGTCAAGCATGGTGGTGAGAATGCCATGGTTAGAGGATGCATGAGTACATGTACTGTGACATACTGAAGCACAGCATGTTCCCCTCCCTTCAGATATTGGGCCGCAGGGCAGTATTCCAACTTGATAACAACTCCAAACACACCTCCAGGATGACCACTGTCTCTTCTAAAGAGACTGAGAGTAAAGATTAAGCATGTCTCCAGACATAAACCCTATTGAGCCATCTGCAGGGCATTCTCAAACAGGAGAGGAGTGTAAGCTCTCTAACCTCCACCAGCTCTGTAATGTTGCCAGGAAGAAGTGGAAGAGGATTTCAGTGGTAACCTGTGACGCCTTAGTGAACTCCAAACCCAAAAGTGTTAAGGCATTGCTGGAAAATAATATTGGCCACAACAAATATCGACACTTTAGCCACAGTTTTTACATTTTCACTTACGGGTGTACTCGCTTTTGTTGCCAGCGGTTTAGAAATTATTGTCTTTGTGTTTTTGTAGTTTTGAGGGTACAACAAATGTATACAATCTCTAGACTGAGTACTTTACACTGTATTTTGTACATTGTACTTATACACTGTAAGTGTCATATCTTCAGTGTTGTCGTATGATAGATATACTAAAATAGTTACAAAAAAAGCTAGGGGTGTACTCACTTTTGTGACATACTGTATGTATTTTATTCTTCATCAGAATGCTAATGAGTCTTTTTCGCATTCTGAGATGTCATTACAAGTTTCCATACAGTAACGTCATTAGTGCTGCCATTTGATAGTTCATTTTTTAAATAAATAAAGATGAATAGATTAATGAAATAATGTTTATATAGTATTAGTAGTATATTAGTAGTATATACATAGTATTTTATATATGTAAGTATGTATATATGAAAAAGCTGCCTACCTTCATCTGTCTACAATTCTCTGACTTGAAATGGCCACACAAAATATTTTGGGACGCCAGATAACAGGCTTATACATAAGCATCTCACACTATCACACTGATGGGAGAGGCTATTCCACAACTTAAATGTTCAGTCCCTTCCACAGTTTCTATTCCCAAGTATGCTTTTCTTCTGTACATATACAAAAAATATGTTCCACTTTTCATACACCCACTATTATTTACATATATTCATTTCTAGGGACTTCTTTTTTTATTTTTATGTAATTTTAAATAACCTTTGATTTAATATAGGTCAGTGACTATTTTGAGCATTGACATAGTGCTGTTTTCTTTTCTGTTTGTCCCTCAGTATTTTCTCTCACATTCTCCCCTTTTTAACCAAAAATCATCTGATTTATTAGTTATTTATTAATAACTCAAGTTAAGGTTTCTATGAAAATATGCAAATCCCTCCATTTGTTCTTTCTGGTACATTGTTTAAACACGCTGATAATTTTGTGTACAAACTGGAGCTTCTACCTAAACTTTAAGAACTTTATGCCATCTGTGAAACATGACGTTGGCAGTACAGTAGTATCATGATTTGCCTGTTTCCTCTGTGTTTGGACCAGGATGGCTTGATGCCATTGAACAATGAATTCGTAATAATATCGCAAATTGTAAGCGACAGGACATCTATTAGTGAACTGAATATCTAGCATGTGAGGTTGTACAGCAAGACATTGTTCAGAAAAATAAAATAAATTTAATGTTATAGAATGACCAGGCCAAGGCCCTGAAGCAGGTCGTATGAGAACACACACCAACAAGTGCTTTCCATTGCTGACGCTGCACACTGACACATGACGAGAAAGGCTGATTATTATTATTATTATTATTATTATTATTATTATTATTATGTTTGTACTTGAGAGAGTGGTCATAACCTCTTGAGAGACACTACGTTTTTTTGGACTGACCTTTCTGTGAACCTCTTGATTGCTTTCTGATTGGCATTGTGAGCTGCAGCTCTTTCTCTGTACTCTGCCTGGAGATACATATGCTTTAATAGCGTAGGTGTCACACTGCAGCATATTTTTCGTGTATGTGCTTGTCTCCATAGCAACCTGCCTCTGACAGTGCTAGTGTCGTAGTGATGTGTATGTGTGTGTGTTTACACACCATATATGTGTGTCTGTTTACTTGTAACTGTTCCCAGTTGTAGGAGGCAATTGAACGAAATAAAAGCTTTACTGCTGGTTGTAAAAAAAGATGGATTGTTTTGTGATGACGAGTGATACATTCATAAAATGCATATCATAAAGCATATTTTAGGTTAGTGGTGCTTTGAATACAGTTTAAATTGATCTCTTTCTCTCTAAAGAATTTGCTAAATTAATTTGGTTCTGATATTTAACTAAATAACCATACAATATACATGTCACAAACATATATAAATGTATATTAAACTAGGGATCAGTAGGGATGTAGAAATGTAATACCCAATAGCAAATCAGACCTGCTACGTATTTGATTTTAGAATGTGCCCTTTGATTGGCTTGATACAGAATTTCCACATGAATACATGTTTTTAGGTGTACCGTCATCACACCTTTGACAATTTCAGTAACAGTGTGTGTACTATATTTGATACTAATTGTAATTTCTTAATTATCCTAAATGATGTTCTCTCTTCTTCATGAACATGATAACACTGAGTCTGCCTGCCTATCCATTACAATTTATTATAAATAAATAAAAGTACTATAAACCCAGACACACACTGGCACTAAATTAACCATTTATAAGTATGCCAATTAATTACCATATTTCTGTGTCAAGCTTACGGTTTTTGAATAGATTAAGTAGAAGCATTTTCTAATATTAATTTAATAATTACTTTTTATTTCTACCATAAATTAATGCATATGACTGTATCTGCCATACTGTCTGACTGTGCCTCTTCTAGCTTTATTACTTAAGCAGATCTTATATGTCTTTATAATGTAAAACTTCTCCTTTTTCCATTGGTTATTTCATCTTACTTTGTTCTGTACTTTTCCCCACTTCTTTCAACTGATTTTTTCAACTCCTTTTTGCTTTAGAGCTCTCTCTTTGCATTGCGGTGGCTGCCATTACCATCTATTACATCTATTACCTTGAAGTACCCAAATACATGGTGCTAAACTGTGGCATTGGGCAGCCTTATATGCCTTGACAGGCAGATGCAAAGCATTGGGCCAGGAGCAGACACATGATATCACTGATTACAGACAGTGTCCTGTGAGTTTTAGCTCTGCTGGTAAGAGGTGGTACTGCAGGGTTGGCTACTGCTTGACCCCTTATGGTGTGTGTGTGTGTGTGTGTGTGTGTGTGTGTGTGTGTGTGTGTGTGTGTGTGTGTTTTTTATCCATTATAATACATAAAGTAGAATAATATCACAGATGGTGCCCAGCATAGGTTCCTGTAATAGTAGGCAAGTTTTAAACTTGTACAGCATGGCTGATTTGATTTTGTTTAATGTTGAACTAATTAAGTAAACACACTGAATAATACGTCTTATTAGTAATAGTACCATTTATTGTGCTGTAGATACTGTACACTGGCACATATATGATTAGTGCCTAATTGTGCGCTGGTATTGTCAACACACGTAGTGTTTTCAATAATATATTGCTCGCAGAAATTGGGCGATATTTCAAAATTAAGTCCCCTAATTTTTGTCAGCAGTATATTATTGTGAACACTATACTGTTATATTTCTACTGCTTAATGACTGAAATGCCTTTTTTCTCTATCAACTACATTGTGCATTAAGACTATTGTGTAACCTAATATTATTATATAATGTGCTGTGTTAGGTTATATTATTATCTATGATTACATACTGTAGGCCTACTAGAGCTGTGTCAGAAAATTGTGAATAGTTCCTTTATACGTTTTGCTCAGTCCTGTGTGACATCTAGCCTAACACAAAAACTGTTCAAATGGCTTGTACATGCATTGTTTGGTGGGTGTTGGGAGGTGAGGGGTGGTACATGCTGCTTGTAACTACACAATGATTTATCAATACGCAAATTTAATGAACAGAGTTATCTGGAGGAAATGCAATGCATATAATTTAAACTTGTGTTTTTTTGGCTGTGGTCACATTATTGTAATGATTGTTTGCTGTTGGGGAAAAACGGCCATTTTCCATGCCAGCCATCTTGTTTTTCATCTGAAAACCTCTATGTGGGAAATGTATTTAAAAAGAATGCCTTTTAGTTATTAATTCAGATGTAAACAGGAAAATTAGCAACTTTTTTATTTAGCTACGTTTTTCCTCATGTATAGTTCCCTGGATGACGATGTGTCCTGTAGGGGGCAATCAGACATCAGAAATGGCTCCAACTAAAATGCTGCTTTATAATGACTGTGAATTAAAGAAGAACACACATGTCTTGAGCCCTTTCTTGTGTATAACCCATTAAAGATCAATATTTAATAATTTTCCCATCACACCACAAAGTGAGTGATGAATCTGCCGTAACGGTTACAAATGTTCCAAAACGACTACTCAGAAATTTGGAAAGTATTCATTTTCTAATGGTACATCACTTCAGAAGGGCATCTGGTCACTGGTAATAATTTCTATTAATATGGGTTTGTCTGCACCATAATGGTTCACATTGGCTCTTCTTAATATAGTATTAGATGTAATTGTAAAGTTTAAATTTAATGCATTTTTCCATATGATTAGTTTGTCCACTATTGTGTACATGCATAAATAGACCTTATTATTTTTTGCCCATTCCTGTATGTCACATAGTCGTTTTACACTGACTGTCATCTCCTCTTTCTAATGCAGTATGTGTTCACCCAGTCTTAATAATGTAGTGTGGTGTTATCTAACACGCCTGCTAAGACCTGCTGAAGAGCAAGCGTACATGGCATCATGACATTCTCTGCCCTGCTTGCTCTCTCTCAGGAAGAAGAGCTAGAAATTACTTATGACAAGTCAAACAACAGCCAGACAAAAATATACCTTTTTATCTAATGGTCATATTTAGTGTGCCCATCATGTCATTATTACATACATACAGAGTTTACAGAATAACTAAGAAACCGTTGACAAGTAATACACATTATGCATTTACATAATCTTGTGTCATGAATATTTTAAAATATAAACATGTTTTTGTAGTTACTAGTGTGAGTGAAATATTAAATCTGTCAGTATGATGCTAGTAAAAATCATTTTAGTGATTTTTTTTATGAGCAGCTTTGCCATTTACTGGTATCTTTCATTAACTGACTGATCTTTTGTATTTGATGACAATGACTGTAATGCTTATAAGAACCCACTTATTTACACATGATACATTAAATTGTGAGTTGTTTGGTAATGCTGTTAGATATGGTGGTCAGTGATGGGCAAAATAGTGGTGTTGAAAGTGGAACCCAGTCACTTTCTGTAAATCTCCCCTGCTGTCTTTGATATGCTAACATCTGCCATGTGGCACACCATCTATCTGAATTGTTTTTTCAGAGGAAGATTCAGAGGACTTTGTTGAAATTTTAATGTGACTTTGACCTAGATTCATAATTGGAATGTGGCACATGTATGAATGAGGGTGTTTGATGTGTGTCAGTCATCTCACTTTCAGCTGAGGAAAATGTAATGTGTTTTATCAAGTGCATGAAAGAAGCAGACTAGAAACAACAACAAACAAAAAAAAACGTTTTTATAATTAGAAAAACAGATGAGAGACTAGATTTACTTATTTATATATTTCTGTAATAGCTGAGGGAATTGATAATATTGTCAGATGATTTTGACAGAATTATAAATATGTTGATTTCCACATTTATTCGGGTCCAGTCTGATTTATTCTCTTCCCATTAAAACCTGTTAAAAGTAATAAGTAATGGCCAAGGAACACTGAACGTCTCTCAGTTACTACTGGTCATAAGTACTCTCTTTGACTGAAATGACAAACATGATAAGTATATATGTTTAAATGGGAAGACAAAAGCGTAACGTAAAAACGATTACTACTTTTAGCAGTACAGTACTAATTACTTATCAGTAGTATTAACTGAGAGAAGTTTTCTTCTCCTAGGTCATTGTTTGAGTACATCATGTAAAGCTTTGTTTTATGTAAAGAGTTTTAGACTGTCCGGCTAATGTAGAATTTCCACTAGAAGACCGCATTTGTTCATTTGTACACGGTACAATGCTAAAGCATTTCCTTCTGGTGCTTCAGATGCTTTGCCATTTTAGAGGTGAAACGTCCTTTATAAGAGATCACAAACAGCTTTCCACAAACACTGTAGAACTGCACTTTTGAGCTCCGGTTGTCTGGCAATGCAGATCAGCAGATCATGGCAAAACAAAACCATGTGATCACATGATACAGCCAGATAGATGCTTACTTAATGAGGAATGGATTTTTGCAGTAATCATGGCTGTGTTTTTAAAACACAATATGTGTTAGTAGGAACTGATAAGTTAAATTGGAATGTTTTTCTGAGTAACTAGTACTATGAATTTTGCAGTTGACATTTGAATTGACGACAACAGCAATTTAAAAAATTTGACTAAAGTTGCCATGTGCTTCTGGTAACATATGGAATCGGATCGAGCATGTCTCTTCTCTTTAGTGTTCACAATGAATAGGTCGCTGATGGAGCAAATGCGTAATTATTGATTGCTTGGTGTATCAAAGTATAAATTACATTTCTTTGTTGTTAATAGATATTTGGAAGAAAGATAAATAAACTGATAGGGAGAACTTTTGGACAGTGGTGGTACAGTGGTTAAGTTCCAGCGGTCCCCCTTGGAGTGTAGGAGCCACCTGTGTTTCTTGACTTGAAGTTGAAGAGTTGAACTCTAAATGGTGGGACTGACTGGGTTTGTCACCTACATTGATCATCAGTTGGGAACTGTCATTACCAAAGTGATCATTGGCACATCAGTGACCAGTGGTCATTTATGTCCATTATTTTATAAGCTTGAGGTGCTGTTGCACCTCATGGTTGATGTCCCCAATCCGCTCAGTCTCAAAGGGCCCTTGACAATTTTGGAGTAACTTTTTACCAAGACAGTTTAGCTGCTTAGGATACGGAGGTCATTTGTAGTACAGGGGGCATTTCTTTGGACTTTCTTTTACTTTGTTGTGGCATCAGCTACATTTTATAGAGTTGTCTGTTGGGGTAGCATAGTCTCTAATGCTGTCAGGAACAAACTGAATAAACTGATTTAGAGAGCCAGCTCTTTTCTGGAACATCCACTAGAGCCAGTGCAGAAGGTGGGAGAAAGAAGAATATTGACAAAGTTATCATCAATGATTGATAATGACTCCCACCTATACAATCAAAACTGCCCTCAGTAAACCATCACACACCCACCCCATTCACATGTAACACCACTATACCTCACACCTGGCTTACACGTCTTACGCGGATTGCAATAAAGGCATCAACTTATTTTCTTTCTACTACTTTTTACTACTGTGCACTGCTATCCCTTTGCTGCTATAAACTGTAAAGTTCCCCATTGTGGGACTATTAAAAGATTATCTTATATTACTTGTTCTGCATAATGACTGATACTAGCAGCATGACGTAACGTCACTTTAATATGCAGATTGGCATGTTCAATAATGACAATGATCATGTGTGCCATTCATAAAGGTTTGGGGACTTGTTCCGATTGTTGCATTGTAAGATGGTGAGATGTGTTATCTAAGGCCCCATCCTTAGTTAAGAGAATGGCTTTTTACAAAAAATGGCTTCTTTTACTCCTTGTTCCAAACAGTGTTCCTCCCTATTAAGGATTGGCACATCTTCAATTTTATTTGGGTCTATATAGCAAAGTCCTGGCCTGATGAGGTAGCTTTGCAAGTAGCTGTTTGCTTTAACCAGTGTTTAATGTCTGCCAGGCACTTAACAACATACACTATATTGCTCTGTTTCTGATGTATCGCATTTTAGGGTTTGAAAACCACATTTACTCAGGGCCTGCTTGATGTGAGATTTCTCACTATCCACAGGGCCATCCAGTTAGAACAGGCCTTTATATAGATTTGTAGTGTACTCTACTGTCAAGGATATATAGAACATAAATAAACATTTATATAAATATATTTACGGTAATTATCTAGTTGACTAGCTAAGTACCACTCAAAACACAGCTGAAATCTAGAATGCTTCAGTTTCATCATGTCAGCAAACATCGAAGATATGTATCTTAGGTAAAACTTCAGACAATCTATGACCTTTTTCTTCTACCCATTATCATGATCTCGTTTCAGGGGCTCATAAGTTTTTGTGTCTCTAGGTAGAGTCATAACTTTCTAATGATAGTCTGTCTGGTTTAATAAAACAGTGCAACTGCCTGTTGATGATGATGTAATTTTCTTTACTAAGAGCTGTGATTGAATTCATCTTCTCTCTGCTGATGTTGGACGGCAGTGACCTTTACTGTGAATTTAATGACTTTCTGGAAGGTGGTCTCATCTTGACACAGTATAAGTCTCTGTCGGATCTGCTCCTCTCTGACTTTCAGTGCATCGATTGTAAAGTTGGTGGTCTCACCCATTCATTTCAGAATTTGGTTCTGTGTCTTCTGATGAATCTTGTTAGCCCAGTGGCCCTTGACTCAGAGTGATCCCACTCTGTCTGCATCTGAGGTTGAATCTGGGTTAGCTCCTGTAATCAGCCATCTTATATGCTGTTCTTTTTGTGCAAGTTAAATGATGGATACTCTGTAATTCATGTGCAAAAATCCAAGAAGCTGAACAAAAGAAAAGTTTAGTCACTCATCTAAGTGTCTTCTTCAGAATCTGTTCTATTTTTTCACCATATTACAATGCCAAAATTACAGTTATTCCCCAATCCTGTGGCCATTGTCATTAATGGAAATGCATATTACACTGATCACTGTCGTATTGTTATACAATGGTGCTGTTGTCAGTCATTATGCAAATACAGTCGATTCCGGTTAATGGGACCACATTGGGACAAGATCGTTTTGGTCCTAATAACCGACTGGTCCGATTAAACGAACATGCCCTATGTTACAAGACGAGCTGTGCTATATAACATATTAAAAGTTTATTAAACCTTTATTGTGTGATTTACATGTATAGGGAACGTACAAACAAGAACTACTGTTGCTTATGAACTCTGTTCATTGAAAAATAAATTTGCTTACAAATTTTAAAACGAGCTACAACACAATGTATAGATACTCAGCATGCGAAGCATAATACTCTAAAAAACAAGTTCTTACTAAATTCCAGTCAACGTTTGAAGAACTTATCCAGTGTGATGTGATATTCGCTTTAGCAGTGGCTAAGTGACTTTTGGCTTCTTTTTTGTAGTAAATGGAAATGTTAGGTAAAGACCTGTAGGTGGCAGTAGAGGGCTGGGGAGAAACGAAGAGATATTATATACTGTACTCGTTCTTTGGTCCGATTACACGGAATTTTTTTCCAAAATAAGCGAATAAAATATCACGTATATAATAGGATTTGTTTCGGTACTTTATAATTTGGTCCGAATAAGCGACTGCTCCCATTAACCGGAATCGACTGTGTGTGTGTGTGTGTGTGTGTGTGTGTGTATATATATATATATATATATCTATATATAAATAGATAGATAGATAGATAGATATATATAGATATAGATGTGTGTGTGTGTGTTCACATACGTCCAAATTCGAAAAATTCTGATTTTGATTGAATATGGGTAAAACCTTTTACCTTTCCACGCCTGTCCCAACCTCAGGGTGTGTCTGAAATGGCCTCGTTTACTCATTCACAGATCACTACTATTGGCGGTTCTATGTAGAATGCTTCCATTGACACCCATTCACACGATTTCGGACGCTTCCCCAGTCTCGCCGCCGCGAGTAATGTTAGTAATGCCGCTTTGTTTCCGTAAACGCACGCTTTCCTGAATTAATCATGGCTTCTAAGAAAGGTAGAGGGTCAAATCCCTTTAAATTGGCCTCTCGTTCCGAGCACCAAGTCTCCTCCTCCTCCTCCTCCTCCTCCTCCTCCTCTCCTGCACGTCTCGGTGTGCCAAGAGCCCGCCTTGTGACTGCTGTTTATTTTAATTTCTACATTTGTCTTGGCTTCGTTTTTGTATGTGTAAATGGTGCAGTGGTGCAGGGTAGGTGTTGGAAAAATCATTTGGGGTTTGGGAACGGGTTCATATTTTTTATGGGGAGCTACGATTCGGCTACCAATTCGAACGGAATTCCACAACCAAATACGATCGAATTTGTGGTTCCGCGAGAAATAATTTTTAAAAAGCACAGCCCATCGTCATCGGTAATCCGACTCGTATTTTAGTCCCTCGTTTCCACTTGCTCTGGCACGTCTCCAGTTTCCTGGAAGCGTCAGCGAGGCAGCAGCTGTTCTGTAGGGGCCTATGAGGGGACAGACTGAACCGCTGCCTTTGGTGTCAGACTAAATGCTCTACACTTCCTACAGCGCTCATCTCCCACACAACTCGCGTCACCTTTACCAGAGTTTCTCGGTTTCTGTATAGCTATATGCAAAAAAAAAAAAAAAGCTTCAAGCTGCCATGAAGTGTACAAACCTGCAACTTCTGAAACGTTTACCTAAAGCTAATGCGTGTGTGAGAACGAGGTCGCAAGGTACAGAGCGCTCGCTGCATTTTGGAACACTAGAATCACAAACCACAGCAAAACCTTAGGCCTTTACTAAGCCGCAGGACTGAAGCTTTTGTCAGTCCTCGTGTCCAGCTGTGTGTGTTGGAGGGACTGCGAGGCGTTTAAGGGGTGGTCAGAAACCCCCGCGTTCTGTACCGAGTGATGCCAGCTGACAGGGGCACTGCTTAGAATCGGAGAAGAGCATGTACGATGATAAAGTCTCCCTGAATCCTACTTCAGCTCCTACTTCATGCCCTGTGCAGCACGGCGGCTCGGTTCAATCCCAGGGTGGAGCGGCCTGGGTCCTTTCTGTAGGGAGTTGTTTGTTTGGTTTACTCCAGGTACTTTGGTTTCCTCCTCCCACAGCCATACGTGACAGGTCGGTCGGTCACTCAAAACTGGCATCAATTAGAGGGCGTAGCGGCCGGGCGGCGTTAAATAATGGCTACGAACAGCGCAGCAGTGGTGCGGCCGGCGACGTCTACCAAGCGTCTGACAGACCGGTCGGTCAAGGTGACTTTGTGATACGCAAGTATGGGCTGACTGGTCCAGATGTTAGGAGTATGGCTATTGGACCAGATGTTGCCCAGTGACTGCCCTTGTTGAGGACAACTGCAAGTGGAGGAACACGATCACAACAACGAAGCTCTACTTAGCTAGAGACTCCTGTAGGCTGGGAATTTCACACACACACACACACACACACACTCGATTCCGTTTAATGGGACCAGCCGCTTATTTGGACCAAAGATCGTGTACAGTATGTAATATCCATGAATAAACTCTTAGTCTCTGGCATTATTACCCAAAAACTCCTGAGTTTCTCCCCAGCCCTCTACTGCCACCTACAGGTCTTTACCTAACATTTCCATTTACTACATAAAAAGAAGCCAAAAGTCA